>APFE030661995.1:0-20320 GCA_000404065.3 Pinus taeda | reverse complement strand
TGAAGTCCAGTGTAGCTAAGACTGGTGCTTGGCACATTGCCTCTTTAAGATGTTCGAAGGCCTTTGTTGCTTCTGGAGTCCATGAAAATGCATCTTTCTTCAATAATGTTGTTAAAGGTGCTGCCATTCTCCCATAATTCTTAACAAACTTGTGATAATACCCTGTCAACCCGAGAAATCCTTGTAGATGCTTTATGGATGTGGGGATTTTCCATTCCTTAATGGCTTTAATTTTTCTATGGTCAACCTTAACTCCCTCTTTGGATACAATATGACCCAGATATTCCACCTCTTGTACTCCAAAGAAACATTTGGATCTTTTTGCATATAATTGTTTCCTCCAATAGTTGTAGCACCCGGTCAACATGTTCAACATGATCCTTCCAAGACTTGTTGTAGATTAGTATATCATCAAAAAATACTAACACAAATTTTCTAAGGAATGGTTTGAAAATTGAATTCATCAAACCTTGAAATGTTGAAGGTGCATTGGTAAGGCCAAAAGCATGACCAAAAATTCATAATGACCCTCATGAGTTCTAAATGCTGTTTTTGGAATGTCTTCAGTCTTCATTCTGATTTGATGATATCCTGAATGAAGATCCAACTTGGTGAAGTAAATTGATCCATGCAATTCATCTATTAATTCATCAACAACAGGAATGGGAAACTCATCTTTAATAGTGAGCTTGTTGAGCTCCCTATAATTTGGACACATGCGCCATGATCCATCCTTCTTGTGCACCAATATTACTACAGAAGAGAAAGAACTTTGACTAGGTTGAATTATACTAGCCTCTAGCATTTCTGCAACCATACGTTCAATTTCACTCTTTTAGTCATAGGGATATCTCTACGGCCTGATGTTTGGTGGAACACTTCTTGGAATCAGATGAATAGAATGATCATGATCACGAGTAGGTGGGAGACCTTTGGGAGTCTTAAATACCTTGGAATGATTGTCCCAACCTTTTTGGAGATCTTGAGAAATAGATGATTTTGATGTGGAAACATCTAGCGAACATAATTATGCAATTACACCTCTTTGTTCCTTTTTTTTGAAGCTTTGTTATATCGTTAAAGCTGATTATCTTTCCCGGTTTCCCTACAATACCCCTTAATTCAACTTCCTTTCCTTCCACAGAAAATTTCATGAAATGTTCTTGAAAATTAAAAGCTATTGTACCCAAGATTTAGCATATGACTCCTAAGACAACATCAACACCTCCCCATTGGAATGGAAAGCATTGGGCTAGTCAATACATATTCTCCCATGGATAGCTTGATATTATGGCACTTTCTAGAGAAATTTATTGTTCCTCCATTTCCAAACATCACTTGACACTCTAGTGCTGGATATAGGAAGTAAGTCAATTCTTTTGCTACCTTACAATGAATAAAATTGTGGGTACTTCCTGAATCAATCAACATTATTACCATTTTCTTCTTGATTTTTCCTTCTATCTTGATGGTTTGAGGAGTGATAATTCCAGCCAATGCATTACAATATATGTTTGGATTCATTTCTTCTTTATCTAGGCTTTGTTCCTGGAGTATATCCTCTTCTTTTTACCTTTCTTTCTCCTTTTCTTCTTCTTTTTCACAATCTATGTAGAATATTTTCTTCTTAGCACACTTATGACCTTTAGTGCATTTGCTATCACAACGGTAACAAAGCCATTTTTCTCTTATTTCTTCCAATTGTTGTGGTGTCAACCTTATAGGTTGTGGAAGACTACGAGCAACAACACTTCCATCTTTATAGTTGTGAGTGGTATGCTTCCTGGTTGCCATAATTTTTCTTTCCATTTTTCTTGATAACCTAAATGCCTTCTCTAATGAATCAGGTTCCCAAAGGCGAACATCATGTTGGATATTATCCTTTAAATTACCTATGAACACATCAATCCTATGCTCCTCTAGAATATTTTTTACCCTTATGTTCAATTTTTGGAACTCCTCAATGTGCTCCATTATTGAACCCTTTTATTCAAGACTTATCAATTAGCTAAAAAAAGTGTTTCTTTTTGTATTGTCATAATGCATTGTCAATTCTTCCGTAAAAATTGCCCAAGTGATAATTTGTTTACGAGAGCAAAGCCATTGATACCATACAAACTGATTTGGTTCCAAATATAAAGTTGCAATACGTACCTTTTGTGTGTTTTGCACATTACTGAGATCAAAAAACTGCTCCATCTGTAGTATCCATGTTGCAGGATCCTTGCTATCAAAATTTCTCATATCAATTTTTGGAGTATGGCGGGTCTTAGATCCAACATTAGAGTCTATGACATCATGCTTAAAAATTCTTTTGTCTGCATCATGAGTTTCCTTTACTACCCTTTCGCCAATAGTAAGTATTTCTTGTAGAAAATTTGTCAAATTTGCCTTCAAATCTATCTTCAAATCATCAATCTTAGCTTCCACGCCCTTTACCTTAGATTCCATGCTATTTATCTTAGCTTCTGTTAGCTTTTGTGAGAGTGAAATTTGTTGCACTTGGTCTTGTAATTTTGATATATCAAGTAGCATTTATTCCTCTTCTTCATGAGTCATGCTAGAGCTTTCAGGTTTCTTACTAGTTTTTTACATTTTCTTTCCTCATGGAATTAGTTACCGATAATAATGCTCTACTAATTCAAACCAAATAATTTTTCAAACCAAGCTTAAGCAAAATTTTAAAAAACTCTACACACCTTTTTTCACATTGTAGGAGCTCGATATTGCTTCTGATGTATCTCTATAATTTCATATCATCTAGTTCTGAAATTGTGACCTAAAGTAGCCCTATGTGTTCTATTTTCAATGCCACCAGTCTAATCCCAATTGGATTCTCCAAGGAAGAGTTATGCCAAATCTTTCACAGTGACCTGATTATAGACTATTTCATAAGAGTGAACTTGTATGACGTACCACGAGTCCCTGTTTCGACATTTGGCTCTAAAAATATATATACAAGAAACTACAATCCGTCCTCTTTCTGTACCTTCATACAAAATTTCAATCCGATGCTCAGAGAGAAAGTTATGATAATTTTCCCCAGGTCACCTATTTTGAATGTAATTCAGGAGTCTGCAAAAAGACCAACTTCCTCAGATCATATATCCACAAATATAGAACGAAAAGCTCTGCAATTCAGACCAGAGGTTTAGTGTGATTTCATCTCAAATAGTTTTTTTTTTCACTTATGAAACATCGCAGAAAACAATATATAGTGAATATTCCATGATGACCTATTTGGAGCAGCAAAACCCTAGAATCCAAAGCTATGATACCAAATGTTATGAAACCAGCTCACAAAAATATAGAAAAGATAGATCAACTCCTTAAAATTCAGCCTCTTCGAGGGGGCAACCTCCTTTACCTTACACAAATGAATGATTCTTTGATGATTCAAATGACAAAACCTCCTTTCTATATATAGGAGCCTAAGGAGTCACGATATAACCCAGCCGACCTAAAAATAATAATATAAAGGCACAGAAGTAACAATAGAGGGATTCTATGGGGCACAGTAATAACAATATGGGGACAATAGGGGCACAACAATATTAGTAAGGGATAAAACTACAATAGTATTGGGGTAATCCTAGTATTATAGGGACCTAACAGATTCTCTCGTGAATGGTTACCCTACAAATGACCCTCCATGCTCTTTAAATAGAGATCATGCACCAATGAGGTGTTAAGCCAAGGATCAAGTGTCAGTAATACCGAGGAGAGAATGAACTAGTCAAATCACTTCATGTCTAGAACATATCGGGACCACCGGATTGTAAGTTACAAAAGTACATAGTAAAGAAACACACTTTACCTAACTCTACACTAGACCAAGTTATACTTAACTACTTCCTATGTGTCGGAATATCCTAACATCCCCCATTAAGAAAAACTTGGGATAGGATTGAAGTGTACAAATATGACAAAATAGGAGAAGGAAGGAGGTGTTAGAGCCTATCACCCATTAGTGACAACTTCCTAAACTCCAACCATAAATCGAGTTTAGTAAATTGTGCCTCTGTGAGAGCCTTTGTAAAGATGTCTGCAACTTGATCATCTGTTGAACAATATTGCACTTCAAGAACATGGTCATGAATGAGCTTTCTGATGAAGTGCATGCGCAGTTCAATGTCTTTGTTGGACTGATGTTGGACTGGATCTTTTCATATTTGAATGGCACTTTTATTATCACACCAAAGTGTAGTTAGATGATGTTTCTGAAAGCCAAACTCTGACAGGATATGACGAAGCCACAGGGCTTCCTTACTAGCTTCTATAGGACCATGATACTCTGCTTCTACTGAAGAAAGAGAAGTGGAACTTTGTTTCTTGCAAACCCATGTAATAGGTCCTGAACCAAGAGTGAACACATAACTTGCAGTAGAATTTTAATCATCATGGTCACCAGCCCAATCAGAATGAGTGAAACCAACCAATAGAGGATATGCGTCTTCAATGTAATGAATCCCAAACCTAATTGTACCTCAAACATAACGAAGTATTCTTTTAGCGACTTTCCAATGACTTTCATGTGGGTTTTTCATAAACTGAGCAATAAGTCCAACAACAAAGGAAAGGTCAGGACAAGTATGGGTCAGATACAAAAATTTTCCCACAAGTTGATGGTATAAGGTAGCATCAACTTCAGCAGAAGCACAAGTGAATGAAAGTTTGGCTCTAGACTAAAAGGGAGAAGGGATTGGCTTACAGTCTTCCATGTGAAAATGGCATAGAGGATCACAGGAATTCTTGGACTCGGAAAGGAAAATACCTTCCTTGGATTACAAGACTTGAAGACTAAGAAAATAATGCAAGTGTCTTAAGTCTATCATTTCAAACTTCTTCTTAATGTTGGACTTCATATGGTTTATAAGGTTGGGATCACTACGAGTAAGGATAAGATCATCACAGTAAAGGACAAGAATGATAAGAGACTTCCCCACTTTCTTGGTGTAGACAGTGTTGTGAGAATGACACCTATAAAAGGTAGTTTCTAAAAGAAAGCTATCCATTTTAGCATAGCAAGCCGAGGGGCTTGCTTGAGACCATAAAGGGATTTCTTAAGCTGACTTACCCTGTAAATTCCTACAATGATTTTTGACATAAACAAAGATCTGAATCTAAATAATTATGCCTATATGACTGTAAGGAAAATCACATGAAGAAAGAAAAGCATGTTAAGAGAGATGAATTAATTAATAAGGAATTGACATAGAAGGGAAACAACACCACAAACTCTCTGAACAAGTATTCCTAAAAATTAGTTGCAACTGCTCATTGATAAAACTTTATGAAAGCATATAAATACAAGTCCTCTCCTATGAAGTCCAACCCTTCTCTCTGAATGAGAAATGATACATATAGACTCAAACCAACCATTTCCCCACCTTTAGGCATTGAATCCCTAAGTGGTGGAACAATTTCCAAAAATCTCTCAACCATCAAGAGAGAGTGAGAAGGTCATACACAAAATCTTCTCTTAGACTTTGATTTGTGTTTTGCTTCTTTTATGAGGCCTAATTAAGCACGAAAAAACAACCTATCATGCTACTTAATTCCATTATTACATCATCAAGTCTTTAAAATATCAAAATTACATCATAAAACCAAGATATAGTGAAATTAATATGAGAAAGACTGCTATAGGTATAAACACAACACATTCACTCATAAGCATAGTGCCATTTTGTAGGAGGATTTTGGAATCCTTTCAAAAGTGAAATTTGAGAACTGAGAGAATAGTCAACTAGAATTTCCTATCTAGTTTTCATAACAACTTGGATTTTTTTAAAATGACCCATGGGAAGGCCTTCAAAAATTGGTTCTCCCAAGGTGACTCTATAAGCACAACGTCCATCTGAAAAATGAGGCACAAAGGTGAATTCTTGAAGAAGTTTTTCCTTTTATACTTGCTAGAAGCTCAAGTTTTGGAATGCCAATAGTCAAAATTGATGTAAAGGTCATTTTTATTACAAATATGCAAGCCATTTTCCATTTTGAGGTCTCCACACTAAGTGCAATGTCTAGGTCATTGTGTTTATAACTTACACTATGCTTTTTAGAACAGTAAAAGAAAAGGTCAAAATTTTGAAAATGACAAAAATTTCTCCAAATCTTCTAAAAATTGTTGAGTGAATCTATAATATGATATTCTTTGCCATGATGGAGGCCCTAGGAAGTAAATCAAGATTCTCTTTTTCCTTTTGGCTTGTTAGGGTTTCGTTGAGCTTCTTCTTTAAATGCTTGACCCTTATGTTGTTGATCCCATTTCTTGTCTAATAATAATGAGCCATATGTCTTAGCATTTGGTTGTACCTATTGGGCTTATGTAGGAGCTTCTCAAGGTGTAATTTGACACTATCAATCCAAGGCTCCCTATCGTCATTGACTTCTTTTACAATTCATTCTTCAAAGGTAAGTTTTTATGCCTCATGTTTCTCTTTTTCCAGTGCTTTCTTAAGACCACTTGTTTTTGGTCTTTTCTTAGTGATTTGTGCATCATCATGACTAGGAGCATCAGTTTCCACCACTTTTTTTACCTTTTTTATCCTTTCTTTTGGCCTTCAATAGCTCCAATTCAAAAGTACCTATTTTTCACTTAATTGTTTATTGTCTTGCTCAAGGAAAGAAATAAAAAACTTGGCCCTTGCCAAATTGTCTTCCATCTTTTTTATTTTGGCATCCTTTTCCTTTATGACTTGTTTTAAGTTAATTTTCTCCTATTGGGAATAAATATCCACCAAACCAAACTCTGTTTCCTCCTCATGATGCATATCTACCTTCTCTTGAACCACTGTCTACTGTTGTTGTTGCTTTACCTATTCTGTTGATGTAGAAGGCAAGGCCCCTTCTACAATATGTGGAGTAAAAACTTGCCTATTTGCTACAAACACTAGCCTAGGTCCTCTCTGATATCTCTTGACCTCTTTATCCTTTTTAGTATTTTTTTCTCTTCCTAACTCTCTTCACTACATTATTGCTAGATGCTCCTACTTCCCTTTGAGGCACTAATGAAGGTGATGGAATAAGTTTAACAGGTTGAGTTCATGGTGTAGTGAAGATATAATTTTGAATTAAGGTTTCCCATACAATATTTAACTGATTGAGGGGATGAAGGACAATTATCTTCATTAGAGAGTGATGGAAAAGGTTATGCATCTACTATTCATATTCTTTGTTTTGTATAATGTAAGCCATAATTTCAATGTTCTTGTACAAATAGTAAGGGATGTTGAGCAATTTCACTCTAGTGAAATGAATAAGAAACCTGATGTGATAGGTGTACAACCTGGAAAATCTGCTCTCACAAGTGAAATATTTCATGACGATTTTCATCATGGGAGCAAATTTGTCTAGAAGGTGACCAAAAGGAAAAACTTTCTTCACGCCATTTTTGTATTGTGCCTTGAGAAATGTTTGATATTTCTAGGTATCTATATCTATGTTCTTAAAACATTTTTCACCCACATTGGGTATCCCTGTGGCTGCAACAATGATGTCTGTGGAGATGGTGAAGGTAACCCATGCAATGGTTACTTGGTTGTCTTTGAGATTTGAGATGAAAACCCTGGTCAAAAGTGGATTATGATTTACTCTTTGAATCATTTCACGAAAGTCAAAGCAATGTACATGTTTGAAACAACCTATTGCCACGGGTGAGGCCAACAACTCTTTAGTGTCTGCTCGCTCCAATCTCAAGATTTTCGCTCCATTTTTGTATGTTTCCTTTTCTTGATCTATGGTATTTCCTTTGTCTTCTATAAAATTCCTTTCTTCCTCCATCATGTTTTTAGCTTAGAAACCATAGGGGAAGGGAGTGGGATAATTGTGTTAGGGAGTTCGTATAGGTTAGGGGAAATTTTAGGGAAGTAAGGAAGGGAATTAGAGAGCTTAGGGAAGTAATGAAAGGGCAAAAAGTTTAGGGAGATAGGCTAGGCAATTTAACTACACGGATGTGAGATGGAAATGTAGATTTAGGGTTTTTAAGAGGAATGATTGGGCATGGAAATGAAATAGTATGTAGGGATTTAGAGGAATGTTATAAAATGTTAAGGTAATGGATAAGGTGCAGGGAAATTAGGGTTTCAATTTTTTAAAACAAATTCAATATTTGAAGGAAGATTCACACCAAAAATTAAATCACCAGAGGAAGAGTGAGCTAAGAGTATGTCACCTACTTGCAAATGAAGCCAATTTATGTTGTCACACTATAGAAGCACTTGGAGACAAGCTCGGGCACCTGGAGAAAAATTGACTCTACTCTGGGCATAGCGTAGCAACTCAAGGAAAAATGCTGCACTTTTAGGGAAAAACGCAATGACCAAGGGCAAAGTGCAGCACTTTCAGGGCAAAACGTAGTGACCAAGGCCAAAGTGCAGCACTTTTAGGGGAAAACATAGTGACCAGGGGGAAAGCACAACACTTTTAGAGAGAAATAGATTTTTAGCTTGATGAGATGGAGAGCTCGATATTTTGAAAATGGTAATGAATGAGTTAGGCCCTTGAAAAGCTATTTATTTATGGAGAAATAAGTGGGACTCATATCTTCTTTCAATTAAAACTTTCTTCTTCAAAACTTTGCAAATGGTAGTGGACCAACCATAATAGTTATAACTTGGACTTGACACTTCACAGCTTCATGATCTTATGATGGTATTTAATTTAAGAAAATGAAATAAAAAACATGACTTTAAACCTTAATTACCAACTTGATCTCTACTATTCCTCATAAAATGAAATTAATGGTAAAAATACCAGATTTTAAGGATTAAACCTAGTTACCTAATGGTGACCTAACATGGGCTTATTTAGGTGAATTAAGAACAAAATGAGGTTGTTACTCTACTAAAAATTATTTGACTTGACCAAGATGGTATCCTATGAAAATGAGACTAAAAGGAATAGTAGAGACTGACCTTCCTAACCAATGAACAAATTTTTTATTCAAAAACGTTTTGAAACTATAAAAATTTGACCTGAAACCCTAAAAATAAATATGTAAAAGCATATTTGATCACTAGTGACTGACATGATTGAAAAACACTAACAATATGTTTTTCATAAGCATCATAGGATAGAAGCATATGATTATAGTATGCTTTGAATTTATATGATTATGTTCCTTAGTAGAAATCATCTAGGACATAGTGTTAGACAATTTTTGAATAAGTGCTCATCTAGATATTATCTAACATTGTGTTAGTAGTTTTCATCTTGCTTAATGGATAATCATTTTATGTAATGTGTAATATACTAGTAAAAGTGGATAAAGGATTGAAATAGGTTAGTATACAAACTTTCTATGAAATGAATAGATAGCTAGATAATTGGATAAAAGCATAGGAATGAATGTTAAATGTAAACTTTGGATAATACTCATGTGTATGAGAATCTTGTGAAACAAAGTTGGTTAGAAATATATGCTTAGGTATTTATGATGCTAGAAAATAATAGAATTTGACTTACTGAAGAATGTATAAAAGATTAGGATTTTCTCTAGAATATGTATTTGATATTGATTAACATCTAGTATAATCTCTCAAATGAAATTTATAACTTGGTAATGAAGTTCGATCTAGGGAACTTTAATGCATGAAGGAAAATTCAAGTGGAGATGGTTGATGAGGATGAAATGAGAAGGTCAACATGGTTAGGTAAGTCTAATTCATTTTGGTTTGGTTATTTAGTTAACATATTATTTTGGCTACTTGGAAGGAATGTCGCAGGAATAAATTATCATAGTTGAGGCAAGTTCAACTATGTGCATGAAATAAGTGAAAAGCATTCATGGAAGCTCAATATCTAGTACCTAGCAACTATGAAGATAAGATGAGTCCATACTGGGAATAAAATGGTAGATGTGCAAGAAGATTACTTGAAGGCCAAAGAAAATCATTTTCATGGAGAAGCCATGATTAGTTAGAAGTTTTGAAATTTTCGATGAAATACCATCATGTGAAAGATGGAAAGTGATGAGAAAGAAAGATGACCTAGATCCTGTCACAAGAATAGATAGTGGCTATTGTTCCATGATACCTCAAAAAGAAGCAAGATTGATGTGAAAGAAAGAGGGATACCTGAAACTATGGAAGAATAGTAGATAATACTCCGATGGAGAAAAGATATAATACTTGTGATTTCTCATATTGAAAGGAAGTATGGAATCTCCTCTAGATTTTAGAGGGAGCAAAGGAGTCTCCTTGAATAAGGAGCAATGAATTTATTCTCAAGATAAATCGAGAATATGGATGTACCCTCTATTTGAGATGGAGTGATAATGGATATGGCATGTGCATTCTTCTTTTCAGGTGATGAAGAAAGAATGATGAAGGATTGGATAAACATATGTGGTTTCCTTAAGGATATATCTTCAAAGAAAGGAAAGGGACTAACATTGTTTCAGGAGAGAACATGAATCCAAGAGAAGAGTAGTTGAAGATGATTGATATTCTTTGAGCCTAACTCAAGTATGGAGATCCAAGATAAGAATGGTCCTAAAAGGGAATACCTTATAGACATCCAGATGGGGTATGTGCCTTAAAAAGGTAGTGTGGTATCACACATAAATCCTCCCAGCATAATTCTCTTGAATAAACAAGAGCTTATCTAGTTAGGCCTCAAGGATAGTGCTAGTCATAGTGATGATACTTACAATATGAATTATCAGACCGAATCTTCTTGAGAACCCTTTAGTTTGAGATGTGATGTTGTACTAGATTTAATATTATGAATGCCTCCCTAGTGAAGAGGGAGAGTTTAGAAATGTAACTAGTTTATATCTTCATAATTGTTAGTGTACTCATTTCAATATGTATCTTATTAAAAAAACAAGAAAAAGAAAATAAAATTATTATTATTATTAAAGCATGGGTTCCATGCTCATTATTGATGGTATTTTTGGTAAAAGCATGTTATTCATGCTTCTAGGCTATGTTAGGACTTAGGATTAATTGTCATGAGTCAAATTAGTCAACATCATGTTTATAAGACCGTTTCGGGAAATTTGTAATTGTAAAATGAATTATTTTTTAGTCTAGAAATTTTTTTAATCTCCAAGAGTACAAGCCAGCCCTAGGATCCTCAAGTCGGCTTAAATGAGGGAAGTCAACCCCTTTGGAGGGTTATATAAAGTGGAATTCGACTTCATTTGATGACACACACTCAACAAGTTTGATCTTCAAGAGAAAGAGTTTGATTTGAAGGTGAGAAACTAGGAGAAGAAGAGTGAAGTTCCAAGGAGAAGTTGGGATGATGAAATCTATTGTTTTTGGGCTCTATCTCTTTCACATGTGTGAATAAGTTATGGTTTCTCCAACCAAAAAGAGGCTGAAGTTGTAGGTCCTAGTTGCTGGAGAGTGAAGGTGTTGCTGGCGAGTAGAATTTCAAGAACATGTATTTGGAAAGATAGAAACCCTTCTCTTGACCTTCTTGACCTTGGGGAGAGTTGGTTTACCCGAGGAAGGTCTCAAAAGGAAAACAAATTAGGGTTTTTGCAGTGGTTGCTAGGATGAAATTGCTAGAAGTTGAAGTTGCTGGGTCAAGTAGATGGGTTATTTCTAGCAAGTTGAAGTTACAAGGAAGAATAAAAAGGGAAGAGGAAGGACCAACTTGGTACTGGGAGAAGGACTTGGCCTAGGGATTGGGTCATTGTATCTCATTTGAAGGAAGTTCTAAGAAGAGAAGAATTTCTAGTTTTTCCCCTTGGATGGGGTTTTCCATGGATGATAGCCTACCATTAGAGAAATTTAAGGTCTAAGATGGTCCTCCTCAGGAATATTATAAAGTAATAGTGGAAATAATAAAACAAGATTAGATTACATCATTAAATTTTAGAGGGAAAAAAAGAAAAAACTACATTCTTAACTTGTATTTTCGATTTATCTCCCTACAATTTTACTCAAATTTCGAGTGAGAGAACTCATTGGATGTAAAATTTAATTCCTCATCAAAGGAGTGCCCATGTTGCATACTTTTGATGGACATTTCTACATGAAAAATGAGAAATACATGAAGAAACATGATTGAAATAATGTTTTTCATGTATTTCTCATCGTTTGTGTAGCAAGGTCTATCGAAAGTATGCAACATGGGTACTCCTTGGATTAGGAATTAAATTTCACATCCAACGAGTCCTCCTACTTGAAATTGGAGTGTAAGTGTAGGGAGATAAGTTGGAAGTACGAGTTGAAAAAATAGTTTTTTATTTTTATTTTTTAATATTTTAATCTTTTTACTTTTTTACTCCAAAAATGGTGAACCATACACCATGGTTGACATATTCATCTTCAATCCTATTGGTTATTATAAAGTTGATTTTGGTTGTACATTTTTGTTTTGAAACCCATTTTATACGTCAACATTTCTCTAATGATTTGTATCATCTTTTGTTGTTGTTTCTTGATATTGTTTGATGAACAAATATAACTAATAAACATAAAGAAGATAAATAAAATTCACAAGCAAACATCAAGGTTAAATAAAATAAGTTATAATATGCTACCATTTTACATATTCTAACAAGATGGTGGCTAATTTACCATTTTCTCGAATTAAAAAGGTGTTTAATTAAAATAAAAAGAGGGAAAAAATTACTAAGTGAATAAAGTAATAATAAAATAAAGGCTTTGAGAGGGGTCCATAAGATCTATAAAACAGGAGGAAACCATCTCAAGACATATTGGATTTGAGCATTTTCCTTATGGAGAGGTTTAGACAACTAGGATTTCCTCACTTAACCAATAGCCCTAGGATGTAAACCCTCAGGTGATTCACTGAGAGTGGGTGAGTACCCATATCTCTCCTTGGTGAATTCATCCAAAATTCACAGGAGACCTTAGCAACAATTCACTTTAGTTTTGGAGGGCCACTGCATTATTGGAGAATATTATTGAAGCCAACTTTTCCATATCATCTATACTAATTTGTATTTACATGTAAACATCAGTTTATCTATTATAATAAAAGTTGAGAATATTTTTGTTCATCATATTATTGAATTTCAATACTTTATTCGATACATTTTACATGGAAATGTTTTGTTAAATTGACAAAATTTAGATATGAAGCATTTTAATCCAAGAAATTGTCAAATATTTATGTTTTGGATATTGCAATGGTATCATAGCCTTGATCCTGGCCTAGCCATGGGTTATTTTTGAAAGACCAAATTCAAGGGTTTCAATTGCAGCTATTATTGTTCAAGGGTTTTAGAATTATTTGCAGTAATTTCGCAAAGTGTTATATTCCTTTATTTTTCATAACCATAATTTTATTGCAGAAAATGTATTTTGTCAAAGAAGCTAGTGAGCCTTGCACCAAGAGTGTTACAACTCCCAAGGGCTCCTCAACTTAAATTATAGCCCTAGGTTCATACAAACTTAGAGGTGACAGTGCTATATGCATTATAGGTTAGGTTCTACTCCTGCCACCCTCAGTCGTGACATCAAATCAAGGTGTTCAAAGACCATTACTGCAACTTAACTATAGTGAAAGCTTGTTGATGAAAGCATAATTAGAAATTGATTCTTGAGTATGAAAATTAATTCCATTTGTTAAACTTGTAGATGCTAATTAACGTTACATGAAAGAGAAAGGGCTAATCTACTTATAGAATTAAAGCTACCCTATCTTGCATAATTGATCAACTTAGTAACCTATTTGCATGTATCATTGATCTACTTCATATCTTTTTGAAAATTACAAATCTAGTTTGTATCATGCTTGTGAGTAAAAAACACTAATTCTAATATGTTTGGTAGTGAGGAAAAGAGGTGGTTGGAGTGGTCCAAGAGTTTTTCCTAACCATCAAACTAGAATTTGGGTTGATTATTCATCTTAACTGAGCCAAGACTAAAGTGGGGAGAAAAACGAGTGGAGGAAAATGGTGCTACAAGTTGGATACACGTGTTGTTACAAGAGGTCATGTATTGTTATATGACAGGTTTAGAGAGCCTTTTTAGGGTGGAGATTGTGTCTTGAGGGCACGAATAGGTGGATGAAGGTAGGAGGGAGTGAATGAAGGTTGAGGAAGTGTCCTAGCCAAGCCTAGGACCGATCAAAGGTCTTTATTGCACCAAGATGAATGCCCCTGGTGTCCTTAATTGTCCAAACAAAGTGAGTGTGGAAAGAATGTTTTGGGAGAATAATTGAAGGGTGGAAGGAAAAGATGGAGAAGTCCAAGCGGAGATGAAAGAGGTCTTGACCTGTACATGAAATTTCTTGAGGTTTATGTAAAATTAGAAGTGCTTAAATTTGAGTTTTGAGGCTCTTATGTTAAATTCATAAACACATAAAACATGAATTTAAACTTTAGAATTTGCAGAATAATGCAAACAATATCACCATAACAATAAACACAAAACAATAAGTGATGACGGAGTTCACCCCTCCAAGGCCACTTCTCTTGGTCTAGCTTCCAATGCTTGGGCTTATATAATTATGCTCATAAAAATAGTGATTACATCAAGTTATAGTACTCAAATGGCTTCCATAACAACTCCAATGGCTTCAGATCTATCAAAAATCCACGTCTATCCTCTTTCTTCTCCCAAAAAGACCAAAACCTTAGAAAGTTATTGGTGGGAGGAGACTTGTATTGGGGCCTCCACCCCGGTTGAGGTGCATTCCATTGAGGTTGTGGCCGGACATGAGAGTGAAATGAATGAGCAAGAGGTTGAGTATGGTATTGATATGGATAAGACCATGGAGGAGGTGCAGATCAGGAAGTATGAGTAGGGGGGCCCCAAGAAGGTATATGAGTAGACTGGTTGGCGCTATAATAAGCTTGGGATGTCCCTTGCATCCCCTGCTAGTAAGGTCTGGGCACATGTGGCCTCCTTTGGTTGAGGAAGTAGAGAGGTTCAGTAGTCGCCTCAGTCCCTAGGTACATGGCTTTAAATCCAAGCAAGGTTGGGCATTGGTTGGTGGGGTGGTCTTCCTCACAAATGAAACACACCTCTACTGAGTGCAATGGACACTTGTTCTTAAGGTGCTTCCTCGTACATCTAGGAAAAAAAATGGCTAAAGCCCTCTCAGCTTCCTCTTTCTTTTGTTGAATTCGGAAGGTATCAAGTTGCATGGAAATGGTCTGTCTCATCTCACTTTTGAGGTCTTCTATCTGATTAGCAAACTCATGCTTGGAGAAGGTGGTACTAGCTGAAAGTGGATTCCCCCTACCTCTTTTCCGGGCTGCCCTAGAAGGGCTTCTAAACACAGCCTTTATGTCCTCATAAGGTAGTTGGTAGATGTCCCCTCGAGCTAGCATGTAAAGGATATCTAGAAGGTCTTCAGGGACTCCTTAGAGAAGAACCAACTTTAGAGATTCAGGGTCAAGTGTACACCTGGCCCATTTATAACTAAGTTGGAACCTTTCCTCGTACTCTTCTAAAGACTCATCACTTCCCATGGTCATTCGAAAGATCTCTCCCTTTGTTTCCTTGGACCTACAATAGTTCCGATATTTGTTATTAAAGGCTTGTTGCATCTAAGCCCAAGTGGTGATACTATTTCCAGGTAACCCCATGAACTAGCGTAGTGCTACATCCTTGAGGGTAGAAGGAAAATGTTTGAGCTTTTGCTCGTCCTCAGCATAGTCATAAGTTCGACAAAGGACAACAAACTCAAACAGGAAGGTATCAGGGTATTCAGTAGTCAATCCATGGAAGTGAGGTAAGGCTGAGGGACTTATGTTTTTCATTTTCATGTTCCTGTTGGTCTCTCGGATGGGAAAGGCACCTTCTATTCTCTCATAATCTTCTCTACCGTTTCTGTTTTCAGCCATGGTCTCAAAAGGAATGTTCTCTGGCTCTTCCTCTGTTATAGGATCTTCGTATATCTCTGGAGGTTCACCTATAGGTTCTTCTGGATCACTGTCACCAAAGAAGAGAGAAGGGTGACTCAGTGATGTGGTGGGGGTGTTGGGTAGGAATTTTCCGATTTTATCTTTGTTCCTACAAGGCATGAAATGGAAATATTATTTTTCTTTTTCTTTTTTTGATTGTACCTGCAGAACTGAAATAGATTGATATGCAATGAACTAAGATCTACCTTGCTGAAATGAAAATGCGGAATTGAAATGAAAGAAGGAAAGGACTAATCTATTTTTCTCAAATGAAATTGCAGGAACGAAATGCTAGTATATGCTTGTAGAAATGAAATTGCGGAATTGAAATGCTAATCTATGAAAGCAGGAAATGTCTAATCTATTTTTGCGGAAATGAAATTACAGAATGGAAATGAAATAAACTACTTAGCAGAAGTTTGTAGTGAAAAATAGAAGAAAAGCAGCAATCACAAATACTCTAATGCTTCCCTCGCAACAGCGCCAAAAATATGGTGGGCTCCAATATTGCAACAACAATGCTGCAACTCATGGGACTCCCTTCTTTACTTTTATCAACCGAGTAGTTCGTAACAAAATTGGAAGCGACGGTCTTCTATGCACAAGTGCTAGCTCTTGCCACAACTGTCACAAGTTCGCTAGGGGCTCAAGCCAACTTCTATGAGCTCTAAGTAGAAGCTTTCGAACTGGTGGATGGAAGCTAACTCAAAGGAAGCTAACCTATTTGCAGAAAGAAACTAAAAAGCTGAAAGCAAACACAAACCCTAATTTTACCAACTAGCTCTACTGATGCAAGAAAGAGGATGCAAGCTACTGGGAGAGATGCCATTGAATTCTAAGAAGATGAAATGCATGTATCTAAGCTATGTCTACAGCAAAATCTAAAAGAACCATCTTTTTGTATTTTTGAATAAGTTGTCAAAATTATCATGCATGCGATTTAACTGTTTTTGACTGTGCAGAGGTGGATTGGCGAGAGGAAATGCTTGGAAGATGTTGGGAAGGTTCAAAGAGGGCCTAAGGGGTCCCTAACACCCTTCCAAAGAGTTTCATAGATTTTGGCTATCAAGAAACCTCATTCGTGAGCTTCTACAGGAAGTCTGCAAGGGTTCTACAGGATGTTCTGGAATTTCTACAAGATGTCTGTGATTTTCTACAAGATGTTCACAAATGGGATTTTGGAGGATGGATGGAGGAAGAAAGATGAAGGAGTGGGTATGGAGGTGAGCTAGGTGTGTGAAGAGGCCCAGGGCTTGGGGAATGGAGAGTAGGAGTGGCAAGGATGGTGGGACTTGTCCAAGAGGCAGTGGAGCAATGTGGCACAAGGATATGGGGAATTAGGGCAAAGTGAGCAAATGGCGAACGTGAGGAAAGAATACACGTTAGGGGATGGAGAAGATGATTTTGATGGAGTACGTGAAGATAGAGAAATGGTACGGGTGCTCTACAATTTGTTTTTCCAACTGAAGCAACAAAGACTTGAAAGAAATCAAAGATCTAGTTATGCTAACCTAATCTGATCTAGCTAACAGTAAACATATTGAACCAAAGTTTACTTGCAATGAAACCATGTATAACCACTATGCAACGAAGCAATCAAGAATCTGAACATACCCAACTTCTGCAAAAACAAATCAAACGCTAATGGTTGCATGGGGAAGAAAAGATAGTGTTTTTGGTGGCAGCGAGGTCACCTTGATCCCAGCTCCTGATCCCACTGAGGGAGAGGTGAAATTAGAGGTGCTTGATGACCCTTTTTGGAAGATCTCCCCGTTATTATCCTAGCAGCTCCCTGATGAACATGAAAATCCTATCTAATCATTAACCATGACCTATGTAACCAGCAATATGTTATTCTACTTAACATCAATTATTTTGCAGAGACATAAAAAACAAATAACAGTACATAAAGGAGGCCTTGGCTCTTAGGTTGGGCCCAACCCCAAGAGATACAAGATCCTATAAAGAACTCAGAGCTGATTCCAAATAGAACTGCTTTTCATTATCCAAAAATAATCATCACAAGAGAGTTATACAGCAGTAGCTACAAGAAAATGAGCTCAGAAAATGACAGCACTATAGTGCAAAAATACAAAAGTTCCAAAAGTAAACTACGAAGGCTGAGGCCTTCCTATTTATACACTACGAGGGGCCTAGCAGCCCTCCTAAATTCAAGGGACTCGGCTGTTCCAACTGCTAGTAAACAATCGCTCTTCCCAAAGCTGCTTGGCTGCCTTTAGGATTCGTTTTGGTGGCCTGTTGAGCTCAGAGTTGAGGGTGGAGATTTCGAGGAAGGGCCATTTAATGCCAGAGACAACCCCCCATATGAATCCTCACCTCAAGCTTGGCTGTCACCTGGTCCATAATTGCTTTGTTTTGCTCCAAAATTTGTCCAAAAAACCTGAAATAACCACGTATTATCCTCCTTGGCAGAGTGACCACCCTTATTCTTTCAAATAACATAAACGTACTAAGAAAACATGCATAATATATGAAAATGGAGGATTGAAAAAGGACAATTAGGAAAAATGAGCCCAATAAGTTACCCAATTCGAGGCTCATCAGTTATGATCTCCCTAAGTTTTACTTATTCATTCTACAAATCGCACATGTCTACTAACTGTCCTACAAATCCACCCCAAAAATCACCAACGAAGCAACAATTTAGCTCACCACCAACATAATTTGTGGCCTCATTAAATTTGCCATGAGCCCCTTTTTCTGAAAAGATCGGTGACATGGCGCCCATGCGACCATGTTGGGGGCAGCGTTTTGGGGGCTTTTGTCTCGCCCTTGTCTCCTTCGTGCCCTCAGTCACATTGGGTTCATATGACCCTAGGCTAGCCCCTACTGATTAGCTCCTAGTTCTTTCCCCAAGGACACATGTGGTTGTGGGTTGGGTTCATGGTGCTACCTCCCCATACTAAATGCGTTTTTTCAAACTTTAAATAAAATTTGTTTCATTCACATAAACAAGTAATACATTTCATTTGTTGGTGAGGTCCACGAGTTATATGTAGGAGGACTTGTGTTCGGCTACACTCAGTTGTTTTTTGACATTAAAAAAATTTCTAGTAGTCGCTAAGGTACCACATGGCAGCCTCTAGTTGGGTCACATGGCAACCTGTGATTCGTCCACATCAACCCAATTAAAATTCACCACATTGAAGCCAATAAGAACTTTCCAAGTGTCACACTGCCATTGGCCCATGGAACCCAGTCACCCTGCCCAGTTAGCAAGCCTAGTCAGTTGTACAGACTGCTGACTAGGTAACCCTACACTGCTAAAAACCATTTGTTTACCTATTTCCACAAACAAACAAAACTCATTTATGAGAGCATACGATGTCTGTTTTTCAAGAACTAATTTCATTGGATTCATATCAATGATATCTATCTAGTTGTTCCTTTTTTCTCCATTATAACAAATTTAATTTTTGAGCATATTTTTTAGCACAGGATCAGGTACCCTCCCCTGCAGATCAACATAACACTACAACTAGCCACATGCATGCATCAATTGATCATTAACACAATGATATAAACTATGATTGAAAATACGAGTTAAATTTAATTAACGTATATTCTATGCCACAACGCAATTCTGATCACTGAACTAACTCTTAAGTTGTAGAAAGTAAATATGAATAAGGAGAACTAACATCTATTTGTTTCCAAGAAATCGTAAACAAAATGTTTTTAGATTGATATTGGAAATATTTCCAACCATTCTCCCACAATAGATGTTATAGGGAACCTTGCAATCGCACGTCTTTATAGCTTAAAATCTACTCCAATAAAAGGAAGACATGAAATGACTTAAACTAAGAACAAGAAATAAATACAAAGAGGGATTGTTGTCGCTTCAAATCGCACTAGCAACACAATTTCTGCAGGGGAGATAAAAATCCTCCTAGAGACAACATTTGGGTTTATTGTAGACCAATGCCTAGAACATATTAAATAGAGGAGTGCTTAAGAGATAATCTGTGAGGGGTTTTCAACACTCCAATTGTCACGTAAAAAAGGTAATATGATGGGTTTGGTTCAATAAGCCTCCACTAAGGTAGTTTCAAGCCAACACATGGATCCAAATGCTGAGGTTTTATTGGGGTAATCTCAAAGAGAAATGGTCTCTTCTTCTGGTGGCTGACACACAACAATGAGATAGCTTAAACTGAGGTTGTATAAATGGTGGAGAGGAGGAAAGGAAGGATAGAAATAGATGCATAGGTTTGTAATGAACATAATCCTAAGAAGAAATGTTATAGAAGAAATATGGAATTCAATTTAAAGGGTTGTAAACAACACAAAATCCTAAGAAAATATCTTCCAATAGAAATATTGCAGAGGGAAGAGATGGAGTGATAGAAACAGCGGGGTGCAAAAGAAGGTTTCAGACCAAACATGACATGCGTATCATTCTCTTCCAAAAGCAAACGTAGATCCGAGATAACCCGGGTCCTACAGGTTAATCAA
>APFE030661992.1:121480-145054 GCA_000404065.3 Pinus taeda | reverse complement strand
CTACTTTTGGGTTTACATAACTTAGTGTGGCCCCAGGATCAATCAAAACAGATATGGGAAGGTTTGAAATTTTACCTTCGAACTCAACCATGGTTGGCTGGTACTCCGCCTGCCGATCCTCCAATGCTGCATTGATTCTGGGTACGCTCTGTCCCACTTTGCCAACAGTTGAGGCTTCGCGAATCTGGGATAGCTGTTTAGTCCCCTTTCGCTGTGGGCAATTCTTAATGTAATGAGGTCCCCCACAACCCCAACACTGTAAAGGAGGTCTTGCTGTTCCTTCATTATCCAACCTGATTTGCTGTTCGCTGGCCTTGGGTTCATTTGCAGTTCTGAATTTGGGTACAGTCTTTGTCACAAATCTGTTATTCATTCCTTTGCCAGTCCCTTTCATTCCACTGCTGCGATTTCCTTTGAAGTTTCCAGTTAACTTGAAATTCTTCTTTTCACTCCACTTTCTATTAGCAGTTTCTCCTTTTTGTTTGCCTTGCTGATAACAGATTCTAGCCTTGCGGATTACTTCATCCATCGATTTCGGGTTATCGAATTCAATTCTTTCCCGCATGTACGGGGGTAAACTGCTAACGAATCGCTGCACCTTCACCTTTTCCTCCCTTATGTATGGGACGTAGCGAAGTAAGGAAGTAAAACGGGTAATGAACTCATCCATAGTCTGCTGTCCTAATCACAGGTCATGAAATTCTCTAGCTTTCTCATCATAGAAGCGTTCAGTTAAATATCTCTCCTTGAAGAATTTTTGGAAATTGTCCCATGTTATGCTTTGCTCAGTAACCCCTTTGACAATCTTCACTTCTTCCCACCATGAGGTAGCTTTTCCTTGCAATTGGAAGATAGCCAGTCGTGCTTTAAGATTATGATCGTATTCATAAAGTTGGAAATATTTGTTCATATTTATTAACCATGCTTTAGCTGCTTCCTCATGTTCTCCGTCAAAATGTGGTGGCTTAATCTTGCGGAATTCCCCTTGTAATTCCATCCTTTGTCTTTTTGAGGTTTGTTGTTCGAATGCGTTGTCCGAGCGTTCCTCCTGCTCTTCTGATCCTTCAAGAGGTAAGTGATGATTCTGCTCTTCTGAAATCCTTGGATGCTCCACACTAGGATTAGCGGGCAACTGATTTTGTCTATCGGACAAGCTTTTTAAAATCCTTTCCTGCTCCATTGTTAATCGAGCATTGTCTTCTCGCAACCGAGCCATCTCATTTTTCAGCTCCTGTACGGTTTCCAAAATGGCTTGGTTTGTAATTCTTGCTTCTTCTCCAAGTTGTACCCATAGCTCTGGGTTATTGTCCCCACCGGTCATGCCCTGTCCAGTTACAGATCGTCGGGACGTGTTCTCTGCCCTCCTCATGTCTTTTGTTCCCAGAATTCACTCCTGTAAAAGAAAACAGTTCAAGAGTAATAATAGAATGATCATCTATTAACTGATTCACTACAGGGTCCTTTCATTATTGTCTTGCCCAGAGGCCACAGTGCTGTATCTAGGCTCTGATACCATATGTCACAACCCTCTATTCTTAAAATTATATGAATAAAAAAAAAAAAATTATTATACCCCTAATCCTATTCAATCCCCGGAGTAAAGGTTTACATTATCAAGGTGACATGCTTTGATATATAGCCTTGATATATTTAATTCATAACTTATGCATTGTTATTTATATTATCCATAGTTACAAACGTTGAAACATTTAATATGTAACTTACGAATACCATGATACATAAGGGTAATGTTAATACTCCACACCCATATTCAACCTTCCCGATTCTTCGTAGGGTTAACAAGCGTATGACACCTGTGTCACGGTACAGTCATCCACCTACCGTTAGCTGTAGCATTTATGGTAACAGCGTGGCTACCACTTCCTCGGGATCGCCATTACCATGGATGGTTTTGATCGCTCTTCAACGATCGGACGGTGGAGGTTTCCAGGGTTTTGGCGGCATTGCTTTTAGGGTTGGAGAACGGAGGTTTCGGGTCATTTGTCATTGTCTGGGTTGCCGAGAGCGGGTCACAGCTCTATTCCGCCATGGTTCCTTCAGTCTAGTCTCTGCCATTGTTAACTCTACAACCCTCGAACTGCTGCAGGCGACGAGCTCTCTGTTGATGTCTTGCTTCGGCGCATCCTCGACTGGTATGTAACCCTTTTGCTGCGATTTCTCAGAAAATTATCTTTCTATGCGTTGATATGAGTGACTAATCCACTGTTATTCGCTGGCAGGTACTTGTGTTCTTCGTAAGGACGGTAGCCGCGATGATGGCACAGGGGTTTGCCCCCACTTCGCTGACCAGGTAAGTTATTAACTCACAGTCTTCTGTTTTTAGCTGTTGCAATGATTGCCACCTTATGCTACTCTTTTTCCTGCCAGGTCTATTGATAAATTTGCCATTTGAAGACGATTCACAGATGTCTTCTTTTGCACTTGGTTTACTCGGAATTCGATGAATAGATTCAGTCTTCTAGGGTTTAGGATATTCTGAGCTTAAGACTCGAACTGAGTTATTTTTGTACAAATTCTATGACTGTTTAATTATTGGGTTCTCAGTTAAATTGCATGTAATGATTCGGTCACTGTAATTACAGTTTGACTCGCGTTATGGCTTTACGGGTTTTTCCCGACCTGGTCGATATCAAATGGGATTTCCCTGTTTTCATCAATTATTAATATATGTGTTTTCCATAGTTTAAAAGACCGGATTTTTGTCTCAGTATTTCTGAATGTCAATGATAATATTATTTGGTCGTTTATTTCGCCCGTATGGGTTTCTGTTATAATTGTTACAGATTTGTTTTTATTTGGCCGTCGGCCTTCTTATGATTTCGTCATATCGTAATTGGATTTGTACTTAGAAAGACTCATTTGATAATTCCTCTCTTACGTAAGTTCATTATACCATGAACTCGTTTGTACGCACTTCTACTGTGTAATGATTTTGGGTCTTTGAGGAAAAGGCCGGTTGACCGAAAAGGGTAATACTGTGTTCAACCTGTCGTTTATTCATATGATGACTGAGATGGCATGTTTCAGATTCCGGCTATTTTAATTTAAATCTCTTTCCTTTTTCTTAGCAAGTAAATCTCTGAATATTTATTACAATAGATAGATTTTTGGCAATGGGGTCTCGGCATTTTGCTGTGGCTTACCGCCACCAGGTGGTGTCCACCTGTGCACATCGCTCGGACCGAAACTCATTCACTATCGAGGTCATGTATTTACTTTATGTTATGACTCTGTTCTTTACGTATTGCTAAGGATTTTACCTGAACGGTAGCGAGACTATCGCCGTCAGAAAATGCCCATTAATTGTTGATAATACTTATGCGAATTGTAACATTTGACAAATATCTAGTTATATATTGCTACTGTTTTGCATTCACCACGTACAGTCTTTTGCCTGGTAATATGAGGGTTTCTGAACATGTTACCCGACAGATAACCGTTTCACTTATTTTGATACTCTGTTTCTAAATACAGAGTTGGGTTATTTACCTCCTTGCTATATATTAGGTACTTTCAGATAAATTTGTTTTAATGATTCCTACATCCTGTTACTGTTCTTTTTCATGAACCGCCGTCTGCATGATTGTTACTCAGACCTGTCTTTTATATAGAATGCTGTACAGGAATTAATCTATCTACTCTTCAGTTATCTATCTTTCTTGTTTTGACTCATATTAGTATAAAGACAGGGTATACTGTACAGATTCTATTTGGACTTTCCGTACTGGTCTCTTTCTTTCTTTTTGCATATCTGATCTATAGAGTGACCTAAATGACAGTAATTACCTTTAATAGATTCAGGTACTGTTTCACATTATAATCATGATTAAAATATTCATAAACAAACTACTACTACTATCATTGATATCTAATCTTCAGATTTTATAAATCCAAATACTTACCTGTATCTCTGTTACTTCTTTTCGCCCTTCTACCACCCGTGGAAGGCTATTTGATGCTTGATATCCACCCAGCCACGAGACCAGTCATCTGTACTGCGTCTCTCCCCCAAGCAATCCCTTGCTGGACACAGCCTCTGCAATGGGAAAACACAATTGTGCCTGTGCTATCTGGTCCTCACCAGACGTAGCACCTTCTTCATTGCTCAGTGCCTTTCTTTTCTATCTTTTCCTGTTTGTTCAAAAAACAACCCAGGTCTTTTCTCCTTTTCCCTTTTCTAAGGAGAACAGAAACAGTTAGGGTTTCACCCTAATGTACTGGCAACTGTTTTTCCTTTAATTCTCATGCATAAAGAGAGAAAATAACTTTTCACATGAAACTATCATGCACACAAAATTATGCATTACATATTATTTAATTTTAAACATATAATATTTCCATCACTTCAAGAAGATAGTAATTTCTGTTTATCTTTTAACCACAGGTAAATAAGTAATTTATTTACGTAAAATATTCGGTCTTTACATCTCCTCCCCCTGAGATTGGACACCGTCTTGGTGTCTTTCGGAACCGAACAGATCTGGATAGGTCTTCCTCATTAATTCCTCATCTTCCCAAGTGGCCTCGTCAGGCCCAAAATGTCGCCATTGAACCTTAACTTGGGTAATAACTCGTTTCCGCAGCTGCACTTCTCTCTGGTCGAGAATGCTCAGCGGTTCGACCAGAATTTCTCCTTCCGGTTCGACCTGCAATACACAATTTGTAAGTTAGTTTTTCTACTTTTCATGTGCAATTCTTGCGGAATTTAACATAACTCATGCCTACCTGGATCTCTTGCCATCGAATCACATGCCTAGGATCATACACATACTTCTTTAGAACAGAAACATGAAATACGTTATGAACTCGGATGTGACTTGGCAGGGCCAGTTGATAAGCTACTGGTCCGACCCTTGCCAAAATTTGGAAGGGTCCACAATACCGTGGTGCCAGTTTGGCGCATCCGCTCCACTGCAAGGTGCTTCTTTTGGCCTGAATTCGAATATACACATGGTCCCCAATCTGAAATTCCTTAAATCTCCTTTTTCGATCAACAAGGTTCTTCTGCCTATCCCGGGCAGCTTTCAAATTGACACGTATCCTCTTCACCATATCCTCCATTTCTTTTAACATTTCAGGACCTAAGCTCAGTTTATCTTCCGGTTCTCCCCAACTAGTGGGTGTACGACATTTTCGTCCGTACATAACCTCGAATGGGCTCATCTGCGTCGAAGTATGGTAACCATTATTATACGCGAACTCTACCAGATGTAAATAATCTTCCCACTTCGTGGGTTGTTGCATGACATAAGCCCTTAACATATCTTCTACCATCTGGTTTACTCGTTCTGTTTGCCCATCAGTTTGTGGGTGGTATGCCGTGCTGAAGTTTAGTTGAGTCCCTAATTCAGCAAATAACGTTTTCCAAAATGCTGATGTGAATTTCACATCACGATCGGAAATTATGTTTTTCGGAAGCCCATGTAACCTAAATATATTCTGCATAAAAATATGAGCAATCTGTGCAGCTCTATAGGTAGAGTGCACAGGTATGAAATGTGCAGCTTTACTCAGCTTGTCCACTACTACGAAAATGGAGTCATTATTCCTTTTTGTCTTAGGCAATCCTGTGATGAAGTCCATGGAGATGACTTCCCACTTCCATTCCGGAACTGGCAGTGGTTGTAACAATCCTGCTGGGTGTTAGTGTTCAGCTTTAATCTGCTGACATTCTAGGCATTGCGATAGGTATTCGACAATGTTCTTCTTCATTCCTGGCCAGAAATACTCCTTTCGGATTGCTGTTATCATCTTCTGATAACCCGGATGACCTGCATAATGACTAACATGAAATTCATCCATAATCAGATTTTTGATCCTGCTTTGATTTGGCACATATAACCGTTTCTTGAAATAAATTCTGCCAGCATCGTCCAATTCATATTCTTGTTGGCTGTCCTCTTTAGCAGATTGTTGTATTTGTAATTTTAGCTGCTGATATTCAGTGTCTTGATCGGCACTTTCCTTTATAATTTCTAGAAAGGGACTCTTCCACCCACTAATGGAAATTTCATACAAACTCTGTACCTTCCAGCTCAAAGCATCTGCTACCTTATTTTCCTTCCCCTGCAAGTGTTTTATATCAAAATCAAAAACACTTAAAAAGTCTACCCATCTCGCTTGTCTAGCGTTTAAGGTAGGCTGGCTGAAGTAGTTGGTTAAGCTGTGGTGGTCGGTATGCAACAGAAATTTTCTGCCCATGAGATAATGCCGCCACATCTTCAGGGCATGTATCATGGCAGCCAACTCCAAATCATAAGCAGAATACTTCTGCTCATGTTCCTTTAGTTTGCGAGACTCGTAAGCTATTACCCTGCCTTCTTGCATTAAGACTCCTCCCAATCCTTCTTTACTGGCATCCGTACATACCACATAATCCTTATTAGGATCTGCTATACTTAACACAGGTGCCGTGGTGAGCAAATGTTTTAATTGCTCAAAACTTTTCTGGAAATTTGGGGTCCAATGAAATAGTTTCCCTTTCTTCTGCAATGAGGTAATGGGAAATGCCACCTTAGAGAAGCCCGCCACGAATCTCCTATAATATCCTGCCAACCCCATAAAAGATCGGACATCCGTTACATCTTTGGGAATTGGCCAGTCCATTATAGCTTTTATCTTTTCCAGATCCACTGCAATTCCTTCCTTTGAGATTACGTGACCCAAATACTGAATTT
This sequence comes from Pinus taeda, assembly GCA_000404065.3. NCBI lineage: Eukaryota > Viridiplantae > Streptophyta > Pinopsida > Pinales > Pinaceae > Pinus > Pinus taeda. The sequence goes on along the minus strand of APFE030661992.1, from coordinate 138,356 downwards.
CTTCCTTGAAGAAGTCACATTTGCTAAATTTAGCATACAACTGATGTTTCCGAAGGGTCTGTAATACTATTCGAAGATGCTCATAATGTTCTTCAATAGTGCGTGAATAAATCAAAATATCATCAATAAATATCAGCACAAACTAATCCAAATAAGGATGGAAGATACCATTCATTAGACACATGAAGGTTGCCGGGGCGTTGGTGAGGCCAAACGGCAAAACTACAAATTCATAGTGTCCATACCTGGTTCTAAAGGCTGTTTTCGCGATGTCTTCATCTTTAATTCTGATCTGATGATAGTTGGATCGTAAGTCGATCTTAGAGAACACGGTTGCGCCTTTCACCTGGTCAAACAATTCATCTATCAGGGGAAGAGGATATTTGTTTTTAATAGTCAACTTATTCAATTGTCTGTAATCAATACACATTCGAAGGGTGCCGTCTTTCTTCTTAACAAATAGCACCGGGGCTCCCCATGGAGACACACTTGGACGAATGTAGTTCTTCTCGAGTAACTCCTGTAACTGCATTTTTAATTCTGTCAACTCAGGTACACTCATTCTGTAGGGCGCTCGTGACACCGGTGCAGCCCCTGGCACTAACTCTATAGTGAAGTCTATATCTCTTCGCGGCGGCAGCTCAGGAATCTCTTCCGAAAACACATCTGCAAATTCTTGTATTACCGGAATATTATTCAAAGATGTTGTCTTGTCCTTAGAATTCGCAAAACCCACTTGGATGGCGTACACTTGACAGCCCTTCCGTATACATTTTACCAGCTGATTTGCAGTTATCGGCCGGACCTGCACAGGTCGCCTAATACCCTGCATTTCTTTGTTGTTCCTTGCTGATCTCTGTAATAGATGATTTTGGTTTTACAGTCCACCAACGACCAATGCTTTTCCAACCAGTCCATTCCAATTAAAATATCATAAGAACCCAGAGGGAGTATGTTCAAGTCAGCTGTTATTGGCTGGTTTGCTATAGTGAAAGAGCAGTTATTGATCTTAGAGGTTACCTTCCGCTTGGCTCCAGTGGCCAATTGTACTAACCAAGGGTTCTTAAATTTAACAGATTGTAAATTACAACGTTCTACTACTTTTAAGTTTACATAACTTAGTGTGGCCCCAGGGTCAATCAAAACAGATATGGGAAAGTTTGAAATTTTACCTTCGAACTCAACCATGGTTGGCTGGTACTCCGCCTGCCGATCCTCCAATGCTGCATTGATTCTGGGTACGCTCCGTCCCACTTCGCCAACAGTTGAGGCTTCGTGAATCTGGGATAGCTGTTCAGTCCCCTTTCGCTGTGGGAAATTCTTAATGTAATGAGGTCCCCCACAACCCCAACACTGTAAAGGAGGTCTTGCTGTTCCTTCATTACCCAACCTGATTTGCTGTTTGCTGGCCTTGGGTTCATTTGCAGTTCTGAATTTAGGTACAGTCTTTGTCGCAAATCTGTTATTCATTCCCTTGCCAGTCCCTTTCATTCCACTACTGCGATTTCCTTTGAAGTTTCCAGTTAACTTAAAATTCTTCTTTTCACTCCACTTCCTATTAGCAGTTTCTCCTTTTTGTTTGCCTTGCTGATAACAGATTCTAGCCTTGCGGATTACTTCATCCATCGATTTCGGGTTATCGAATTCAATTCTTTCCCGCATGTACGGGGGTAAACTGCTAACGAATCGCTGCACCTTCGCCTTTTCCTCCCTTATGTATGGGACGTAGCGAAGTAAGGAAGTAAAACGGGTAATGAACTCATCCATAGTCTGCTGTCCTAATCGCAGGTCATGAAATTCTCTGGCTTTCTCATCATAGAAGCGTTCAGTTAAATATCTCTCCTTGAAGAATTTTTGGAAATTGTCCCATGTTATGCTTTGCTCAGTAACCCCTTTGACAATCTTCACTTCTTCCCACCATAAGGTAGCTTTTCCTTGCAATTGGAAGATAGCCAGTCGTGCTTTAAGATTATGATCGTATTCATAAAGTTGGAAATATTTGTTCATATTTATTAACCATGCTTCAGCTGCTTCCTCATGTTCTCCGTCAAAATGTGGTGGCTTAATCTTGCGGTATTCCCCTTGTAATTCCATCCTTTGTCTTTTTGAGGTTTGCTGTTCGAATGCGTTGTCCGAGCGTTCCTCCTGCTCTTCTGATCCTTCAGGAGGTAAGTGATGATTTTGCTCTTCTGACATCCTTGGATGCTCCACACTAGGATTAGCGAGCAACTGATTTTGTCTATCGGACAAGCTTTTTAAAATCCTTTCCTGCTCCATTGTTAATCGAGCATTGTCTTCTCGCAACCGAGCCATCTCATTTTTCAGCTCCTGTACGGTTTCCAAAATGGCTTGGTTTGTAATTCTTGCTTCTTCTCCAAGTTGTACCCATAGCTCTGGGTTATTGTCCCCGCCAGTCATGCCCTGTCCCGTTACAGATTGTCGGGACGTGTTCTCTGCCCTCCTCATGTCTTTCGTTCCCAGAATTCACTCCTGTAAAAGAAAACAGTTCAAGAGTAATAATAGAATGATCATCTATTAACTGATTCACTACAGGGTCCTTTCATTATTGTCTTGCCCAGAGGCCATAGTGCTGTATCTGGGCTCTGATACCATATGTCACAACCCTCTATTCTTAATTATATGAATAAAAAAAAAAAAAAAATTATTATACCCCTAATCCTATTCAATCCCCGGAATAAAGGTTTACATTATCAAGGTGACATGCTTTGATATATAGCTTGGATATATTTAATTCATAACTTACGCATTGTTATTTATATTATCCATAGTTACAAATGTTGAAACATTTAATATGTAACTTACGAATACCATGATACATAAGGGTAATGTTAATACTCCACACCCATATTCAACCTTCCCGATTCTTCGAAGGGTTAACAAGCGTATGACACCTGTGTCACGGTACAGTCATCCACCTGCCGTTAGCTGTAGCATTTATGGTAACAGCGTGGCTACCACTTCCTCGGGATCGCCATTACCATGGACGGTTTTGATCGCTCTTCAACGATCGGACGGTGGAGGTTTCCAGGGTTTTGGCGGCATTTCTTTTAGGGTTGGAGAACGGAGGTTTCAGGTCATTTGTCATTGTCTGGGTTGCCGAGAGCGGTTCACAGCTCTATTCTGCCATGGTTCCTCCAATCTGGTCTCTGCCATTGTTAACTCTACAACCCTCGAACTGCTGCAGGCGACGAGCTCTCTGTTGATGTCTTGCTTCGGCGCATCCTCGACTGGTATGTAACCCTTTTGTTGCGATTTCTCAGAAAATTGTCTTTCTATGCGTTGATATGAGTGACTAATCCACTGTTATTCGCTGGCAAGTACTTGTGTTCTTCGTAAGGACGGTAGCCGCGATGATGGCACAGGGGTTTGCCCCCACTTCGCTGACCAGGTAAGTTATTAACTCACGGTCTTCTGTTTTTAGCTGTTGCAATGATTGCCACCTTATGCTACTCTTTTTCCTGCCAGGTCTATTGATAAATTTGCCATTTGAAGACGATTCACAGATGTCTTCTTTTGCACTTGGTTTACTCGGAATTCGATGAATAGATTCAGTCTTCTAGGGTTTAGGATATTCTGAGCTTAAGACTCGAACCGAGTTATTTTTGTACAAATTCTATGACTGTTTAATTATTGGGTTCTCAGTTAAATTGCATGTAATGATTCGGTCACTGTAATTACAGTTTGACTCGCGTTATGGCTTTACGGGTTTTTCCCGACCTGGTCGGTATCAAATGGGATTTTCCCTGTTTTCATCAATTGATAATATATGTGTTTTCCATATTTTAAAAGACCAGGTTTTTGTCTCAGTATTTCTGAATGTCAATGATAATATCATTTGGTCGTTTATTTCGCCCGCATGGGTTTCTGTTATAATTGTTACAGATTTGTTTTTATTTGGTCGTCGGCCTTCTTATGATTTCCTGATATCGTAATTGGATTTGTAATTAGAAAGACTCATTTGATAATTCCTCTCTTATGTTAGCTCATTATACCATGAATTCGTTTGTACGCACTTCTACTGTGTAATGATTTTGGGTCTTTGCGGAAAAGACCGGTTGACCGAAAAGGGTAATACTGTGTTCAACCTGTCGTTTATTCATATGATGACTGTGATGGCATGTTTCAGATTCAGGCTATTTTAATGTAAATCTCTTTCCTTTTTCTTAGCAAGTAAATCTCTGAATATTTATTACAATAGATATATTTTTGGCAATGGGGTCTCGGCATTTTGCTGTGGCTTACCGCCACCAGGTGGTGTCCACCTGTGCACAACGCTCGGACCGAAACTCATTCACTATCGAGGTCATGTATTTACTTATGTTATGACTCTGTTCTTTACGTATTGCTAAGGATTTTACCTGAACGGTAGCGAGACTATCGCCGTCAGGAAATGCCCATTAATTGTTGATAATACTTATGTGAATTGTAACATTTGACAAATCTCTAGTTATATATTGCTACTGTTTTGCGTTCACCACGTACAGTCTTTTGCCTGGTAATATGAGGGTTTCTGATCATGTTACCTGACAGATAACCGTTTCACTTATTTTGATACTCTGTTTCTAAATACAGAGTTGGGTTATTTACCTCCTTGCTATATATTAGGTACTTTCAGATAACTTTGCTTTAATGATTCCTACATCCTGTTACTGTTCTTTTTCATGAACCGCCGTCTGCATGATTGTTACTCAGACCTGTCTTTTATATAGAATGCTGTACAGGAATTAATCTATCTACTCTTCAGTTATCTATCTTTCTTGTTTTGACTCATATTAGTATAAAGACAGGGTATACTGTACAGATTTTATTTGGACTTTCCGTACTGGACTCTTTCTTTCTTTTTGTATATCTGATCTATAGAGTGACCTAAATGACAGTAATTACCTTTAATAGATTCAGGTACTGTTTCACATTATAATCATGATTAAAATATTCATAAACAAACTACTACTACTGTCATTGATATCTAATCTTCAGATTTTATAAATCCAAATACTTACCTGTATCTCTGTTACTTCTTTTCGCCCTTCTACCACCCGTGGAAGGCTATTTGATGCTTGATATCCACCCAGCCACGAGACCAGTCGTCTGTACTGCGTCTCTCCCCCAAGCAATATCTTGCTGGCCACAGCCTCTGCAATGGGAAAACACAATGGTGCCTGTGCTATCTGGTCCTCACCAGACGTAGCACCTTCTTTATTGCTCAGTGCCTTTATTTCTGTCTTTTCCTGTTTGTTCCAAAAACCACCCAGGTCTTTTCTGCTTTTCCCTTTTCTAAGGAGAACAGAAACAGTTAGGGTTTCACCCTAATGTACTGGCAACTGTTTTTCCTTTAATTCTCATGCATAAAGAGAGAAAATAACTTTTCACATGAAACCATCATGCACACAAAATTATGCATTACATATTATTTAATTTTAAACATATAATATTTCCATCACTTCAAGAAGATAGTAATTTCTGTTTATCTTTTAACCACAAGTAAATAAGTAATTTATTTACGTAAAATATTCGGTCATTACATACTTAGTTAGCTCATAGCTCATCTTATCATCCTCAATCTGATGGGAAAACAGAGATAGTAAACAAATGTTTGGAAGGATATCTTCGTTGCTTTGTATCTGATAAATAAACACAATGGGTCAAATGGTTGCCTCTGGATAAATGGTGGTATAACACTTCCTTCCATACTGCAGTAAAAATGAACCCATTTATGGAACTTTATAGATATCACCACCATCCATCACATCATATTTAAGAGAAAATTATAAGGTTCAAGCAGTGGAACATCACATCAAGCATCAACAACAAGTTCTCCAACTCTTAAAGGATAACCTCATGCTGGCGTAGAATAGAATGAAACAATAGGAAGATCAGCATCGCAGCGAAAGAAGTTTTGATGTAGGTGGATGGGTATTCCTATGGCTACAACAATATAAACAAATGTCCCTCAAGCAAGCTAAGAAGGATAATAAACTATCACCGAAGTATTATGGTCCATACAAGGTGTTGCAAAGCTTGGTACTATGGCATACAAGTTGGAGCTTCCTACAATTTCTCAAGTGCAATAGTTTTCCATGTTTCATGTTTAAAGAAGGTTATAGGTGACAAGCTCCTAGTTCAAACAATATTGCCAAAACTTGACGAGGAAGGAAAAATCATATTGGAACCAGAAGCAGTCGTAGAAACAAGAACTTGACAGCTACAAAATCAATCAATTTCAAAATATCTCATCAAGTGGAAGAACTTATCCGCGGAAGATTCCATATGGGAGGATGAGAATTTTATAGAAGCACCCAAATCTACTCAAGCGTTGAGGATAACACTTTTCGAAAGGAGAGGGGCATGTTAGGTCCCTATAATACTAGTGATTCCCCAATTACTATTGTCATTGTATCCCTTATTGTTATTATTGTGCCCCTATTGTCCCCATATTGTTATTAGTGTGCCCCATAGAGACCCACTATTTTTATTGTTGTGCCATTATGTTATTACTTTTAGGTTGGCTTGATTATATTGTGAACCCTTAGACTCCTATATATATAAGGGAGGTTTAGTCATTTCTGTCATCCAAGAATTGTTCATTTTTGTAATGTAAAGGAGGTTGCCCCCTCGAAGAGGTAGTATTCTAAGGCATTGATCTATCTTTTATATATTTTTGTGAGCTAGTTTCCTAACAACCATCCATGCATTGAAGATGTGGAGACACTATCTTCTTAGAAGGAGGTTCATACTTATGAGTGATCACAGTGGATTGAGGTATCTATTTGGCCAACCAAATCTGAATGGCAGACAAGCTATTTGGCTGGCCATGATCAATGAGTTCAACTTTGAGATCAGGTACATTAAAGATAAAGAGGATATGGTTGCACATGCTCTTAGCAGGAGGATACAAGTGAATCATATAGTAACTATGAGCTACTATGGGAAATATTTATGAGATCATGTCTTGCAAGCGGGATGACAGGATGACAGGTATAGGGAGCTAATTTTTAGGTTACAATAGGGTACAAGTGATTAGGATGTGGACTATTGTCTCACAATAGATGGATTGGACAAATTTAGGGATAAGATCTATGTGCCAAATAATAGTGAGTTCAAGAAGCTTATCTTGAGGGAATTTCATGCTAAGCTATATTTGGGACACTCGGGATATCATAAGACATTGATAGTTGTGAAGAAGTTTTATTATTGGGAAAATATGAAGAGGGAAGTGGAAGATATCGTGGCTAGATGATCTGAATCGGATCCACAAAATATTGTCAAGAACCTTGACTGTATCAAGTTGAACAAATCCTTGAAAATTCCAAATAGCGATCAAAAAATGCCTTGAACCAGTGGCAATGGCCGCCAACATGGAACAATGAGGACCTCGGTCAAAGCACGCTGACCGAGGCCCATGGAGACTATGCAGGAGGTCAAAGCAGCCCCTGGGAGCCCCGGATCGGGAAAAGGAGGCAATTTTGATGTGCAAGCTAAAATGGAAAAGCCTTAAGCACTCAGTCGCATTGGGGGGCCATAGAACTATGGGCAGAGAAACAAAAAGAGCTAAAGGACAAAAGCGGGACCCGAGCTTTGGAAAACCAGTGGTATCGATCGGGGCGCCCTTGAATGGTAAGAGGTTTTGGAAGGGAACAGAGCGATCCCACTCAGTGAGCGATGCGTGGTAGTGGAGGTGAAAGAAAAACCACCATGATTGCGCCCTATCGGTCGAGCAAGTCAATCGCGCTCGACATGCATATGACGTTGGATCCGGAGGAGCCCAGATCAGACAGCTGAGATTGCACCCGATGGAGGAAGCAGAATCAATAGGGGATTAAGCTATGTTCTAAAGGGATTTGGAGTCCGTTTGACCACCACGGTGGAGAAATAATGCATACACGGTGTAATGGAAGAAACAAACCAACGAAGCATGCTGGCACTAGTTAGGTGGAGACACATGGCCACTTCCCAAGCATTCATGCTGACGCCAAAAAGGGAACTCCAAGCACAGCTGCAAAAGATGAATCGACATAGGTGGGAGAGGAACCGAATAGGCATAGGGATCGAATGGCTAAAGCCATGAACATAGATGGTCGGAAAAAGAAAGGAAAGAGGAGGATTGAGAGGAGTCCAAGCGACCAAGAGAGACAGTGAACAGTGCAGCTGAGAGGAGGACTAAACACAGAGAACAATAAAGCCATGTAGAGGAGACAAAGGGTCTAGCTGACCATAGGCAGCATTGAGCACCAGAGAGCTTGAAGATTCAGGCCTTCCCATAGAGGAATCTATCTAGATTGAGCATCACAGTTTGCTCTTTCCACTATAGACCAAAGTTTAGAGAGCTGGTAGGAAGAGAACGAGTCTGTGTACTTCGAGTGGCTTGGGGAATCCAAGAACCACCCTGCTAGGAAAAATCTGCTGTCGGGAGAACTCATATTGAGTCCCTGTATTGTAATCTCTCTTCTGTAAGACATAATAAAACAAGGCCACCACTGAAGCTGGATCGGAGACGTAGCCCTGGAGAATAGGGTGAACTCCTTATTAAAAACTATTTGTGCCTTGTGTTGCTTACTGTATTTCTCTGTTGTCTCTCCACTTATTTTCAGTGTATTTGCAATCTGATTGATCCATTGTTTCAATAACATATAACACACACACCAGCACATGGGTCTGTAATACCTTTTGTTTAATAAATCTTCAAACTGAGGTCACTCATAGTGTGATTATTAGATCAAGTGGTATCAGAGCTCTAGGCTATAAGGTTAGACAAGCCTGTGTTGGGTTAGCTGTGAATGCTCACTAAATCAAAGCTAAAATTAGGAGAAGGAGAGTTGGTGGAAACTAATCCTGAAATTGGGAGAGTCTATTCTCGGAAGACAATGTTAGAGGAAGGTTCTATAGGGCCCGACCCTTAATTTATAGAAAGTTTCCTAGCTATAAAGTCTATGGTAGAAGAAATGTATAGGGACTTTAGAAAGCATAAGGATGAAGATTCAGCAGGCTCTAAACAAGATAAAGAAGAAGATGAATCTCATTCTCATGACCACTCAAAAGGGAAAGGGAAAGTAGAAAGCTTTCTTACACCTCCTAATAGCCCTGTGTATAGTAAGAAAACATCTTTGATTAAACTAGATGTTAAATTTGATTTGCCTATATATGATGGAGAGCTAAATGCTGAAAAGTTGGACAATTGGATTAGATAAATTGATGTGTATTGCAGGGTACAGAACATAGACTTAGACAGGAGTAAGATTCAGCTCGCAAGCCTATGCCTAGGAGGCACTGCCTTGGTTTGGTGGGAAGGCAAAACCCAAGTTGATATGAAAAGACATGGTAAGTCCATCTCTGTCTAGAGTGAATTTGTTGCTACAATCAAAAAGTAGTTCTATCCATTGGCCTACATGCAAAAAGCCATGATGAGTCGGAAAAATCTTCGGCAGTTGAAAGGGAAAAGTGTGTAAGGGTATACTCAAGAATTTAGAAAGAGAGCATTGATGTTGGGTATCTCATTAGAGTCACCAGAGACTCTTTTGAAGTACATTGGTGGTCTACATAGCTACATGAGGCATACCATCCTCATGTTTAATCCCACTAGTATAGATGAGGTATCTGTACAAGCTACCCATCTAGAAGCTAGAGGAAATAATGGAAATCTAGAAGTTGGGGGACCATCCCAACCCACTGTAAGCAAGAGAAAGGAGAAAAGGAAGCAAAAGTGGAAAGCAAGGAAGGCTAACAATGCACAAAAGGGAAAAGCTTCATGCACTCACTGTAAAAAGGAGGGGCATGATGATGAGCACTGTTGGATTCTGCATCCAGAGCTGAGACCTAAGAAGTCCGAGGGCAAGAAGAAGAAGATTGTTGTAGCTATTCAGAAAGATTTGGGGTCAGGCTTGGGAGATCAAACAATCATTGTAGCCACAGGTATAAAAGGTAAGAATTCTAAAGCATCTACTAGTAATTCTGCTCATTCTATTATTGATGAAGAACATGAGAGAAAAAGGCATGAGCTTTTCCATATTTGAGTTATTTCCAAAAATCAAAAGATTAATGCTTCGTTTGATAGTGGCTCACAAGTAAATCTGATTTCTGAAGAAATTGTAAAGAAATTGGGATTAGCAACTACACCTCATAAGAAGTCATACCCATTAGGATGGTTGAATGATAAAGCACAACTACAAGTGACTAGATAGTGCAAACTCAAGTTTTCTTTTGGGTCAGCATTTGTAGATGAGGTTGAGTTAGATGTAATTCCTTAGATATATGTGGAATTGTTTTAGGAAGTCCCTACTTGTATGATAGAAAAGCTATTTTCTATAGAGCTGAGAACAAGTATCTACTTGTTAAAGATGGAATCGAATACTTTGTAAGGGCTCATAAGCTCAGGAATAACTATACTCTCATCAACTTAGGACAGATGAAAATAATGATAAATTCATGCAAACAGTTCTTACTAATGGTTGTAAAGTAAAAGAAATATGATAAAACCAATGTATTTGGGGGCTGTAATGCTGATCAACAAGTTGACATAGAAAAGATTGTTTCAGAGTATGATGTCTTATTTCAAGAACCTAAGGGTTTGCCACCCAAAAATGGAATAGTACATGATATTATTTTGCAACAAGATGTTCCTTTGCCTAACATTGGGATGTACAGGTTGTCTGCTTTAGAGAATGTTGAAATCAAGAAGCAGGTGCAGGAGTTGCTCGAGAAAGGGTTCATCAGGCCTAGCACAACCACCATGTGGCACCCATCGTCTTGGTAGAAAAAAAATATGGCCGTGGAGAATGTGCATTGACTACCGAGCACTGAATAAGATAACAATAAAAAATCGTTATCCCCTTCCTCGCATAGATGATCTTTTAGATCAATTGAAGGAAGTTGTTTACTTCACCAAGCTGGATTTGCTTAGTGGATACCATTAGGTCAGAGTTGTAGAGAAAGATGCATGGAAGACTACTTTCAAAACAAAGCAGGGATTGTATGAATGGCTGGTTATGCCTTTTGGCCTAACTAATGCTCCTACTACTTTCATGAGATTAATGAAGGATGTACTCAGACCGTTTCTTGATGATTTTGTTTTTGTGTATTTGGATGACGTTATGATTTTTACTAAAACGTGGGAAGAACATTTAAAGCACGTTAAGCAGACATTAGATGTTTTGAGAAGAGAAAAACTTTATGTTAAACTCTCCAAATGTGAATTTGGCAAAACCTCTCGAAATTATTTGGGTCATATAGTAGGGGGAGGTGAATTGGAAATAGATCCCTCTAAAGTGGTAGTCATTGTGAATTGGCCTAAACCCCAGTCTGCTACATAAGTGAGAAGCTTCATAGGAGCAACACAATATTGGAAGAATTTCATTTCAAATTTTTCCTCAGTTGCAGCTCCCTTACATGCTTTGACAGGATTGAACAAGGTGTTTCAATGGGGAGGCAAACAACAGAAAGCCTTTGACACCTTGAAAGAAAATATTAGTACAACACCTGTACTAGCATTGCCAAATCTACAAAGACCATTTCAGATCTAAACTGATGCCAGTGACTATGCCATGGGAGGAGTGTTGACACAGCATGGTAAACCCATATGTTATCATTCTGAGACTTTTAATCCTGAAGTAGTTAACTATCCTACCTATGATAAAGAAATGTATGCATTAGTTCAGAGTGTGAAAAAGTGGAAACATTACTTAATGGGCAAATAAATAGTAATACACACTGATCATCAGCCACTTCAAAATCTACACTCCCAAACTAAGTTGCAACAATCAAGACATTACATTTGGATGGGTTTTCTACAACGGTTTCATTTAGTCATTAGATATAAAAAGGGCATACATAACAAGGTTACAGATATGTTATCTAGACCCATTATAAATGCATCTACCATACTTAAGCATAATTCTGTGCTACATGAAATCTACATAGAACAGTATGCTCAGGATATGGACTTTAAAGATGTATATGCAACTTTGAGTCAAGGAAAAAGAGTAGAAGAATTGGACTATCATGTGAAGGACCGACTCTTATATCATTGTGGGAAACTCTGCATTCCACAAACTAAGAGAGTAAAGATAATTAGGGAAGCACACACTTCTCTAATATCAGGTCACTTTGGGGTAAGTAAAATAGTTGCACAGTTGCAAAGGTTCTTCTATTGGCCGAAAATGAATGAGACAGTTTCTAGATATGTGAAGAGATGTGCTTTGTGTGCTAAAAGCAAGCCCAGTAATAGAAAACTAGGCTTATACACTCCATTACCAGTTCCTTCTCACCCTTGGGAAAGCATTTCCATGGATTTTGTTGGAGGACTACCTAAATCTAGGAAAGGTCATGATTATTAGTATGTTGTTGTGGATAGGTTCAACAAAATGTGTATTTTGGTACCCTATAGTAAACAGATTACAGCTGAACAAACTGCAAAATTATTCTTTGAACATGTATGGGTTCATTTTGGATTACCCACTTCTATTGTATTTGATCGCGACACCCGATTTGTGGGGAAGTTTTGGTCAAGTCTGTGGGAACTAATGGACACCAAATTAAAGAAAAGCACAACTTTTCATCCACAAACAGATGGCCAAAAAGAATTAGTTAACAAGACGGTGATCCAGTTACTGAGAGGATATTGTAGAAAACATCCTAAGCTTTCGGATGAGCAGTTGTGCTATGTGCAGCATGCTTACAATAGAGCCAAACACTCTTCTACACAGAGATCTCCTTTTGAGACCTATTTTGGTTTCATACCAAGGTCTCCTTTGGATTTTGTCTTTGGTAAAGATACCATGATTGATAGACACGGTGATTTGGACAAAGTGGCTAGGTTCATTAAACAGATCCAAGAGATCCACCAGGCAGTACAGGAACAGCTAGAAAGGAGCTAGGCCAAGTACAAGGCTAGGCATGATAAGCATCGGATGGAGCATAGTTTTCAAGTTGGAGACCAAGTCTGGCTGTATATTAGTAAGGACAGGATGCAAGGTGAAGGTAAAAAGCTAAAACCTATCAGGTATGGACCCTTCAAGATACTTGAGAAAATTGGTGAAAATGCCTTCCGCCTTGAGCTACCATCTTACATGCACATCTACTCAGTTGTAAATGTAGACTGTTTGAGGTTGTTTGAACCTTCAATGATTGAGGACCTTGAAGAGTAGAGTCAATTGCCTTTTATTGACGACCTGCTACCTGAATATCTTAATGAGTTGCAGGAAGATACGGTGTTAGATAGGAAGGTAAGGACGATGCACAGTGGAGAAGTGGAAGACCTCAGGATTAGGCTTAAGGATTCGAAGCCAAGTAGTGCGAAGTGGATTGAGATTGGACAAGTGAGACGAAATTTTCATCACTTAGTCGATGCTTGAAGAAAACCAACTTTTGGTGGTCCAAAATCGTTTTTAGTGAGAAGGCTGTGATCCGAATCGAATCCACAAAAGACTATCAAGAAGCTTGACTGTATCGAGTTGAACAAATCCTTGAAAATTCCAAAACAACGATCAAAAAATGCCTTGAACCAGTGGCAATGGCTACCAACGTGGAACGACATGGACCTCGGTCAAAGCGCACTAACTGAGGCCCATGGAGACTGCGCAGGAGGTCAAAACAGCCCCTGGGAGCCCCGAATCAGGAAAAGGAGGCGATTTTGATCGCTGGGAAAACAAGGCTAAAATGGAAAAGCCTTAAGCACTCAGTCGCATTGGGGGGCCAAAGAACCGTGGGAGGAGAAACAAAAAGCACTAAAGGACAAAGGTGGGACCTACACTCTAGAAAACTAGCGGTATCGATCGGGGCGCCCTTGAACGGTAAGAGGTTTTGGAGGGGAATGGAGCGATCCCACTCAACAATCGACGCATGGCAGCGGAGGTGAAAGAAAAACCACCGTGATCATGTGCTATCAATCGAGCAATTCAACCATGCTCGACATGCGTATGACGCTGGATCTAGCGGAGCCCAGATCGAACGGCTGAGATTGCGCTCGATGGAGGAAGTGGAATTGACAGGGGATTAAGCCGCATTCTAAAGGGATTTGGAGTCCATTTGACTGCCATGGTGGAGAATGAATGCATACACGGTGTAACGGAAGAAACAAACCGACAAAGCATGCTGGCACTAGTTAGGTGGAGACATGTGGCCACTTCCCGAGCGTTCATGCTGACACCGAACAGGGAACTCCAAGTGCAGCTGTAGAAGGTGAATCAGCGCAGGTGGGAGAGGAATTGAATAGAGATGGTCGGAAAGAAAAAAGGAAAGAGGAGGATTGAGAAGAGTCCGAGCGACCAAGAGAGACAGTGAACAGTGCACCCGAGAGGAGGACTTAACACAGAGAACAGTAAAGCCAAGTAGAGGAGACAGAGGGCCAAGCTGACCACAGGCAGCATCGAGCACCAAAGAGCTTGAAGATTCAAGCCTTCCCATAGAGGAACCTATCTGGATTGAGCATCCAAGTTGGTTCTTTCCACTATAGACCAAAGGTCAGAGAGCTGGTAGGAAGAGAACGAGTCTTTGTACTCCGAGTGGCTTGGGGAATCCAAGAACCACCCAGCGAAGCAAAATCTGCTATTAGGAAAACTCATATTGAGTTCCTGTATTATAATCTCTCTACTGTAAGACACAATAAAACAAGACCACCAATGAAGCTGGACCGCAGACGTAGCCCTAGAGAATAGGGTGAACTCCTTATTAAAAATTGTTTGTGTCTTGTGTTGCTTACTGTATTTCTCTACTATCTCTCCACTTATTTTCTGTGTATTGGCAATCTGATCGATCTGTTGTTTCAATAACACAGAACACACACACTAGCACATGAGTTTGTAATACCTTTTGTTTAATAAATCTTCAAACTGAGGCCACTCATAGGGTGATTATCAGATCACTAGATGTTTGGAATGTTAGTAGGTGAAAGCAGAGTGTCAGCATCCAGGTGGATTAATTCGACCTATTCCAACTCCAGAGTGGAAATGGGAGGTAATTTCCATGGATTTCATTACAGGTTTGTTGAGGACATGTAGACAACATGATTCTATCATAGTTTTGGTAGACATGTTGACAAAGGTAGCACACTTCATTCTAATGAATTCTACTTATTCAACTAATGATGTAGCACAGACCTTCATTAGAGATGTAGTGAGGTTGCATGGTGTTCCAAGGAAGATTGTGCTAGACAGGTATGCAAAGTTCACTTATAGGTTATGGAAAGAGTTATTTACAGGTTTGGCTATAGAGTTGGACTTCAGTAAAACTTATCATTCATAGATATATGGACATATAGAGAGGGTCAACACGATATTGGAGGACATGTTGAGGATGCATGTGATGCATCAATAGTGGAGGTGGAAAGAGTATCTTTCACTGGTATATTTTCATACAACAATGGGTATCAGGAGTCACTGAGGATGAGTTCATTTGAGGCACTCTATGGGTAGATTTGTAATACTCCCATTAATTGGAGTGATCTAGTTAATAGGGTGTTGATAGGATCAAACATGTTAGCATAGATGGAACAAGAAAAATAGGTAATCAAGAAGAATTTGAAGGCAACTCAGGACATACAGAAAAATTACGCAGATAAGAATAGGATGTTTAAGGAATTTTAGGTTGGGGAATAGGTGTACTTGCACATCAAGCCCAAGAAGATATCATTGAGGATTGGATCATGTGCCAAGTTGGAACCTCAATATTATGGACCTTTTAAGATTCTTGAGAGGATTAGACTAGTAGCCTATCGACTTGCATTTCCTCCAAAAATGAAAGTCCATGATGTTTTCCATGTGTCATTGCTTGAGAATTATGTTAAATATGTTGATCATGTGATTGACTGGTCTGTATTGCAGGTGGAGCCAGAAGGATAATTCCAGCTGAAACCTCAGTGTGTTTTGCAGAGAAAGATAATCATGCTTCGAAATCGAGCAATTGAGAAGGTTAAAGTCCAGCGGAAACACTTTGGGCCTGATGAAGCTACATGGGAGATGGTTGATTAGATGTGAGCTATGTATCCTTCTCTATTCGCTAGTTGAGCGAATTCTTTTTGCATATGCTTTGGTGTGATGTTTTGGTATATGCAAATATGTATATGGATGTAAATATTGCCATGAGTTGTGTTATAAGGCTCTCATAAGTGGTATGGGTGTCATGTCGTTATGGTTGTCATGTTGTTATGTTTCTTATGTTGGTTTTCTGGTTAGTAGGATGTCATTGTAAATACTGCAGCAAGCTAAGTTATAAAGCTCCATGGGTAGTGTTTTTTCTTTTAGTAGTCTTGTTGTTTGTAGGTGTCAATGAACATTGAGGATGGTGTTCCCCCAAGGGGGAGGGTTCTGTAAAAACCCTGGTCAAAATTCCATGTAATAAAGTTAATAAAGACAAAATAATAACCAAGGTCATGGGACACATATTCCAAGCTAAATGTTGGGAAAACACATAGTGATGGGTATCACTTGTGATTAATTAATGGTTATGGAAATTGGCAAAGGGTTTGGAAAGGCATGAGGCATTTATTGGCATTTTATTTATGAAAATAATGGAAAATAGGAGAAAATGGAGGTGAATGGTCATAGGTTGCATGTGAGGAGGAAAATGAAGGAAAATAATGGAAAATTGAAGAAAATAGAGACCTCAATGGTAAAAAGGCTTCTAAGGACCAGGTCAAAACATTTTGTCAGTTTTAGCTTGGAGCTCTCACTTTATAATCTCTCTCTCTCTCTCTCATAGTCTTGGACACTTAGATTTTTCTTGGAGCACTCTTGGAGGAGTGTGTCATGCTTGGGATTTGGAGAAAGAAGGAAAAAGAGTAGGAAAGTGTAAGAGGACATCGTGATCAACAATTACATCAGGTTTTTCTTGTAGGTACCGAGTTGCATATATGATTTCCTTGCTAGTT
>APFE030661992.1:20725-110295 GCA_000404065.3 Pinus taeda | reverse complement strand
CTGCGCATAAACTGTTGTATTGCATGCTTCCGCCCACAAGTGAAGGGGTAGGCCCTGATCATGCAACATTGCCCGTGCAGCACCCACAATCGTTCTGTTCTTCCGCTCAGATACCCCGTTCTGTTGTGGGTTATGGGGAGCTATGAGCTCTCTACGAATCCCTTCTGCCTTGCAGAAATCCTTGAACTCGTCCGAGATGTATTCACCACCATTATCGCTCCTAAGAGCCTTCACCTTCTTCCCCGACTCCTTCTCGACCAGTGCTTTGAATTCACAGAACTTTGAATAGGTCTCGCTCTTCTTCTACATGAAGAAGATCCAGCACTTACGAGAGAAATCATCAACAAAAATCACATAATACTTTTGTTTTGCTGTCGAAGCAACTGAGAAAGGTCCACACACGTCTGTGTGAATTCTCTCAAGGATCGTCGTGGCGCGACTATCCTTCTCGTGAAAGGTGGCTTTCACAAACTTCCCCAAAGTACACCCTTGCACTATCTGACTGGGCAAGTGTGCCTTTAGGAAGCCCTGTAGTGATCTGCTGCAGTATCTTCAAGGCTCCATGGTGAAGGTGACCCAATCTCCTGTGCCACAACTCGCCATCATCCCGGCTCACCAATCCTTCTGCCTTGCCTGCCATAGCTGCGCATCCATCTACATGCAACTGATAAAGGTTCCTCACTCGAACCCTTATCTTCCGGGTCTCACCAGTTGTCTTGCTGCGCAGGAAGGCCTTTCCCTCGCTGAAAACAACATCATACCCCTTGTCTTCTAACATCGCCACTGAGATGAGATTCTTCTTCAATCCTGGAACATGCATGACTTCCTTCAATACAAAGGGTTTACCAGACTCCCTCTCAAAGGAAATGTTACCGATACCGGTCGCACTGTATCTACCATCATCGCCCATCTCGATGTGCACTCCAAGATCTTTGTCCTCCAGATCAGAGAACAAATCTCTATCTACCGTCATGTGAAAAGACGCACCACTGTCCAAGAACCACACTGATCCCATCACACTTGAAACCAAGCATGCGATCAATGAAAAATCAAGCTCAAACTGAGAAGCTAAGGCCTCTTCCCCTGCAGATCCAGCAGCTTGCTTGTTCTTCTTCTTCTGCGGACAATTTGTGGCATAGTGTCCGTGCTGGTGACAGTGAAAACACTTCACCTTGGACATATCCTGCTTCTTGCCTTTCGCACCAGACTGAGAAGCTTTCTTGCTCTTCCCTTTCTTTGCTTTGGCAGCCAAAGCACAATTCTCTTCATCAGCTCCCTTTGACGAAGATCCGTCCCTGGTACTTCGCCTGATCTCCTCCTGCACAAGATCTGACCATAGTCTTTCCCATCCTGGCAACTTCTCCCGACCATTGACAGAGTCCTGATAGGAATGCCAACTCTTCGGAAGACCAAGGAGAGCCAAACTCACCAAGTCCTCATCATCGACAGTAACCCCCACACTTCCCAGCTCATCTCGACACTGAGTGAACTTCGTGAGATACTTGGGAATACTGTCACCCTTCTCGCATTTGATGTTTCTGAGTTTATCTTTGAGCGCCAGCTTCCTCTGATCGCTTTTGCTTTGGAATAAATCTGTTAATGATTTCCACATCAAATATGGAGTAGCCTTTCCATGGAGGCTGGACACAATGTGATCCTTCACACCCTCCAACAGAATCCTTCGACATTTTGCGATCTTCTTTTGCCCAGCATCAGCTTGAGTAGCATCAGTAGGCTTTGGGATATCCGTATCTATGAACTCCTTCAGCCCGTTATCATCCAATACTGCCTCCATCCTGTCCTTCCATGCAATATAGTTTGAGCTGCCCTCAAGATCATACTCCAATCGCAATCCGTTGAAAGACATTGCTGCGTTGTCACCAAGAAAACACTGCTGCAAATTCGAATTCCACCAGCAACCAACTCAACCGCCTCGGATCTAAGATTCGTGAGAACACAATATTTCTCGTACAGAGATTGACTGTATGGGCTTTTACCGGATATTTCACCTTCCAAAGGAAGGATGAATCCAGAGGCTACCTGGCCCGATTACAGGCTCTGCCTAGAGAAATAGAATGTAAACACTTCCTGAATAGTAGATTTGATGATCAACTGCTCCGATACCATGTAGAAATTTTGAATAATTTAACACATATTCAATGGAGATTATCCTGATCATGTACTATTGCGGAAAACATACACAATACATAAGCTCCTCTACGTTGATCATCAATATAGCAGCATCAATAACAATATAACATCAAGAGCATTCACACATTAACACAGTATGTATCCCGGGGAAAGCATCTCGCTAAAAACCCCAACTATCTGTATATTAATGATTGAGTCATGTAACATTACACAGCATAATACTTCTCACAAGTATCTCCACCTCTGTTACACACAATACAGCTCAGATCTGAATCAATCACTGGCTCAAATCTCTTCGCTGCTTGCCTGCCTCCGCTGCTCAATACTACAAAAGAACTGATGATAATTCCAAGGCAACCACGTATTTACTTGGCTAAATCACGTAAGCACAAGCTACAATGTGGGGAAACTCATTGGCATACTCAATCCCCTGATTTCTGCAAGATCTGGTGCACAACTATAGTCACAACTGATAGCAATCTGATTCTTTAACACCTGTCCCTGCTGAACTGAACATGCACTGACATGCAACTGAGTTAACTGATGTATTCATTAGTTGTATTATGAGTTAATAACTTGTGAATTAATTAATAACTAATTCACCAACTCATCTCTAGTCTATTCGCCAGTTAGACTAAATACAACCAGTTTAACAAACCTAAACTGAACACAACTCCATCAACTGCACCTCCAGTCCACTAAACTCAACTCACTTGAGTTCTAACTGAAGTCATGCATGCAAATATTCAACTAACCCATAAGAACCACGTATTTCCTTCATGCAATTGCATGTGCCACATCCCTAGCTCGAACTGAAGTGCTCCAAGAGAATAAGACAAAGTTTATAGTCCAAATATTATTGTGAGATAATAATATTTGACTTTTCTATTTTTGACAGCCAGCTAAAAATAGACTTGATCACTCAAACTTTCATCAAAAATAGAAGTCCATCTATTTTTCCAACTTGATCAATCATCCATAAACAACAACCTGCAATCCATAAACATGATCCATATGTCTAAAAATAGACATAGTCTAAAAATAGACTTGCGCCAAAAATAGCCTGCGGGCCCACTTAGTGAAGGCGACTCTTTTCACTAAGCTCCATCATCTTGTTGCAATCTCAACACACCCTCTATCAAGGTGATTGGATCTAGCGATGATTTGGAGGCTTTGGTCTTCTTTCGTTGTCTCTCCTTTTCCTGTTCCTTATGTCACTTTACATGAAAAGGAGTGCTCTGCAAATATCCACCGCCCTGCCCTGACTGTTCTTCTTCCTCCGTTTAGGGTGAAGGAGATTTCTAACTTCTATTAGAGTTGCACTCTTCCTTCTCTACGTGCTCCTTTGTGGCATGCTTTGCTTCTGTGTGGGCCTTCTCCTCAGTCTCCTTCTTGCTCTTTTCTACCAACTGCTACACCTTCAGTCAGGCCACTTCATTTTTTTGCTTCTCCTTAGACTTGCTAGTCCCAATGACTAAGTCTGATGGTGTGTGGAAATCAGCTGGCCATCTCTTGAGGACCTATGTGATGGCATCATTCATAGCCAAGTAGTGGATATCATACCACTTATGGTCTAGATCCTTCATCACCCAGATGTAGATGCAGTGGAAGTCTATTTTGAACTCTGCATACCCAGATAACTATTCAAAAACGGTTGGCAACAACTGCATCTTTTGGTTGATGTCCATATGAATGCTCATCTCCATTAATACCTAAAAAACTTTAGTTTCTCAAACCCACCCAGTGTCCTTTGTCACCCATAGCGAAGAAAACTTCGTTGCCTCTAGTAAATTTATCTGAATCAAAGGAAACTTATTGTCCTCTAGAAACTCCCACATGACTGACAAAATTGACAGTAATAGCCATGAGTAATGGGAATTTTTACTTTGGTCCTATGCCTCTCTACAATTCACAAGGAACTTGCTACACAGGTAACACACCTAGTTGAATTGTATGCTCTCCGCGCACTGAGCTGCTAATGAAACTATTGGTGTCAACACCTCATCCGCGTGACACTTCCTCATTACTTTTCCAACCAAACTTTGGGTAGCCACCTTCATAGTGGGGTTAGTAATAATGGAAATATAATACCCGTGCGCTTTCTTGACAAGTTTGAACTTTTCCTACATCTTCTTGGCGAGGTCGCGCTTGCCTGTCTTTCTGCCAAATGCCTTTGTAGGATTCAGTCTGGAGTGAGGTAATAATGTGATCCTATGGATCGACATATCAGTGATAGGTATGAACTCAGTTAACCAAAATAACCCATCATGCACAAGGCACAACAACTGCTTAATGACTGTTAAGTTTATGGGGGCACAGTGGTAGTGAGGCACCCATAGGAGGTTCAACAACCCTGCCTTGTTTACCCTTCGAATCCATTCCACCAGCTCCAGTGTGGTGATACCAGACTCCTTGTAGAATATTCATTTCATGAAGGTATCGGTAGCTAGGTGAGGAAACTGCTCAACATCTACCAAATCCCAATCTTCAAGTTTCATATGTGGGACATGTGCTAAGCATGGACCTTCAAAAGTGATTTTTTTCTAGCAGCAAGGGTGTGTTTAGGAGGGACTATCCCTCATCTGGGTCCTTCAGGACCTTCACCTTGCCTTGGTGTGGAGGGATGTACTCCGACGACTTCGAAATAGGGTATATCCCCTCAACATCTATGTCTTCCATACCCTCGTTGGCCTCTAGGTCTACCACTTTGCCTTTCTCTTGCATGGTTGTCTTTTCTTTCCACTATGCCTATGTAGCCACAAGTTTCCGTGGTGACTCGCACACTGACAATGTCTTCTTTTGTTTATCTTTATTTGGCTTGTGAGCCTTTCTTAGCAATGTAGGCTTCGCCCTAGGTGACCTCGGTGCCTCAGGCACTGCTGCAGGAACCTCCATACTTAGGACCTTAGGGGCAGCCCCGTCAAAGGTGATAGAGCCCCTAGTACTAGTGAACTTAGCTAGTGTAGACATGACACAATTAATGAAGTTCTGATCAGACTCAGACATAGGGCTTGCAAGAAAATTCTCAAAGAGCTCATGCAACAGATAACAACACTTAGAAATTCTCAGAATGCAAAGTGTTTCTTGCTGGATGACCATCTGTAATTTATAGGAAATTTCGAATTCAAATTCTACCATTCCCCTCAAAATCCGTTCATAAATGCGAGATTGTCGATAGATTTCCAAAAATTTCACACTTGATTTCAGTGTTAAATGCCTTAAATACCGACTGCCCGCTCCTGTTAACCGTCTTCTGGTAGTCAAATCATGAATAATGATAGTAATAGTCACTTTCTGGCTACGCTACTCGGTCTCTCGTCTTGTAGCGCAGCTCCCTTCGCACGTTTACTGGTACTATGACACCCTTCTATTTCACGCAGACCCCTCATCACGCAGCTCTACAACTTGTGCAGTGCAGTTTATAGTCTCATGCCTCCTTGCAATTACTTGGAGTGCTAAGACAGTACTACTGTCATATAATCATCTATCCAAATCCCCAGTGTGTGGCTTCCATCGGCTACCATTTACCTTTCTGCGAAATGGGTCTCCATTCAATTTCTCAACATGAATTGCTCCACCATTGGTAATCTCCTTGAACACATATGGCCCCAGCCAACGCATATGAATTTTTCTGGGAAACTTATCAAACTTGTTGTCATATAACAAAACTAAATCATTTACCTTGAAGGTGCATAGTTTGATGTGCCGATCTTTCCATGCCGATTCACAATCCTTCTGAACTTGTTAATGGAATCTAGCCAAGAATCTATCTTCCTCCAGCTTTGGTAGCTACATGAGCTTCTCTTCTAAGGCTTCGTGGTCTGCCATTCTGGTGAACACCACTATGCATAGACTAGGAACAATATATTCCATTGGCATCACAACTTCTACGCCATAGACGAACCTGAAAGGTGTCTATCCAGTCAGCTTCTTACAAGTAATTCTCTAAGCCCATAGCACCGCTGATACATGCACATCCCAATCATTCCTCTATGCATTGCAAACCTTTGTCAGTGCATTCTCCAATATCTTATTAAATGCTTCCACCATCCCATTGGCCTAAGGATGATATGTAATTTTCTTTTGATGATAAACTTGGAACTCTTTTGTCAGCATGATGATCATTTCATTAAGGAAGTGTGTACCGCGATCAATCATCAAAATCTTCAGGCAAACAAAATTGGTCAGCACATATTCAAATAGGAAACTTGTTTTTGTTTCCCCTGTACAGTCTTTCACGGGCTACACCTTTGCCCACCTGGTCAAATACTCAGTCTCAGTAACGATATACCATGCACCTGTCTTCTTTCCTAAAGGCTGTATGGGTCCTACAAAATCAATTGCCCACTTTTCAAATGGCTACAATGACAGTTGTGGGTTCAGAGGTAGGTCATCCCTCTATGATGGACTGCCCATCCTTTGACATGCATCGCACACCCTACAATATGCTTTGGAATCCTTATGCAAGGATGGCCACCACAACCCAATGCATACAATCTTCTGCGCGGTTGCTTTTCCTGCAAAGTGGCCTCTCATAGCTCCTCCATGAGTTTAAGCTAGGATACTACTACGTTCAAAATCAAGCACATATTGTCACAATATCTCATTTGATCCCATTTTATACAAGTGGCCTGTAATAACAAAAAAAATATGTCACTCGTATTATCACAAAATCAACCCCTGATAGGATGTTGATCAGGTAGACCTTAAGTAACTGTTCCAAACCTACTTTTGGCTGAGGCTTAGCCTCCTCAGCCTGAGAGGGCTCTCTCACTAGATTAAATATTTTGATAATGAATAAGATGGATAACTCTATGAAACAAATGAAGAAGTGTAAATGGTTGAAACACAATTAGAAAATATTCATTGGGCTTATGGAGTCAAAAATGTTTTAGTATGACAATAATGTTAGCTTTACATGGAAGTCGAGGCATCTAGAATTTAACACATGGAGAATACATCAGAAACATATAGGACAACACAATTTATAAATGTATGAAGGAAGTTAGAGAACAATCAGTGATTTCTAAGTAATCACACATTCATTCCACTATAAATAATGAGAAGAGGACAATACAAGACATTCTGAACATTGAATTCCTTCTGATTCCTGAGAAGTAAAGCCAAATACTATATTACTTAAAACAGAGTCTTACACAAAGCACAATATGAGAGTTTTTCTGAAAATTTCCAACCCCTGGTACATTAGATCTTCTCCCATATATAGAGTTCATTACATGACTAGATTCCTTCTCTAGCATGAGGGGAATTCGAATTCTTCCTACTATGACACCTATTAAGACTTAAAACTAACTATTTAATGTAATTGATGGTTAACTGGTAGTTCTAGAAAACTAAAACAATTAGGAGTGTAACTCCTCATTATGTTGGTAGTAGCATTGATTACAATTCAAACTCTTTCTCTAACAAGTGGCCTTCTTTAGTTTAGCTTTGGTGATGGCTTTAAACTCCCTGCTGGCCCTTGATGCCTCCTCCTTTTACTATTCCTGGAAATTGGGAAGTTGTTCCTGTTTTTCTACTTTTGGTCTCCAAAAGGATCTTCGAAGTCTATTATCCCTATTTTTCTTCTTAATTACATAAAAATGCATTAGATTATCTTGTTTTCCATATGTTGTAGACCTTGCCCATATACACATGGTAAGACAAAAACTTCTTAAATGTTGCCTGAAGCATCATGAACAATACTAGCTACGAAATAACGACCACTTTCATAACATAGAGCTTAAAGTTCATGATGTCCTTCCTTTACTTGTTTTGCCCTTACTGGATGTTTACACCTTGTAAGTAATCGTTTTCAGAAACCCCTCTTCAAAAAGATTTACTTTTTTTCTCTGAAAATTGGTCCACCAAATCATAATATGTAGCTACAACAATTTCGTAGCGCGCTACAAAACTGTTGTGCATTAGGCATCACCTACAGCAGTTTCATAGCGTGCTACGAAACTGCTGTGTAATTTCAAAAACATAGTTTAAGGCCATTAACTTCCTTGAGCTTTCTTTCCCTTGAAATGGCTTTTCCATATGCCATGAAGCTGTTCAAAACTGAATAAATAGACACCATTCTTCAAGGTAAACTTCAAAAGGTAATCTACATCAAAATTTAAGATTTAGACTTACTTGCTATGTAGTTTTTCTTAGCTGAGTATGGCCTTCTGGCTGGTTTAATTTTATCTTCAGATCTTCAATTTGCCTCTTCATAATTCTGATTCCAACTCTCAGTTTTGCATTGACCTTTCAGATGTATCTTGCTTCTTTTATTGCAGGGACTATCCAGGTGAAGTATTGAGCATGATAACTGACCACTTTGGGTATTGAAATTGTTTTATCTTCCCACAGAGCTTCTTTGATTGCATGCGTCCTTGAGGTTTTTCTCAGTTTAGCAATTTCAAGATTTGCTAGCTTTAGTTTCTTCTTTAACTCTTCAAAACTAGATTCCTCTTGTTGAGAGATAATTGCCTTATCTCTGTCATTTTTATGCAGCTGTGATAATGTTTCTGATGAAACCACAGGTCCTTCATGAAATTTTTCTACCTCCCCTGTTTCACTTGCTTCTGGCAGCATCTCTTGTATCTCTTTTGAACGCCTTGTCACAGGTCTTCTTAGCTTAAAAACAAATTCAAAAGCCTGATCATCAAATTTGAGCTTTTTAGTGGCTTTTTGTGTTTTGCCTTTACCTGCTTCTATTAAGTCTGCTTGAACCAGAGGATATTCTTCAATGTCAATAGCTTGAATCAAATCATTCAAACTTCCTTTTGAAACCTGGCTTCCCTCAATAACCATTGTGTTACTTTTTTCTCTATCTAGCTGGCTCTTGGTTACTCTTTTTTGGACCGTTTCACCTGTGGATTGCTCTTGTACACCCTCTTTGATCTAACCTTTCCTTTTTTTTTATTGTTGGGGTGTGTCTTGTATTACTAGTGGTCTTATGGGCTCCTTTACCTGTTTCCTAGCTTTCAATTTTAAGAATCTCCTTGATCTTGTTTCTTCACGATGACTAACTGATGGTGAAGAAACCTTTGTAGCCTGAGGGCTGAGACTAGTTTCATTCTTGAAGCTAGAAATAAAAAAGAAAATTGACCACTCCCTATCTATTATATAGATCTCATGCAAAATGATTAATTTGACTAAGCCATGATGAAACAACGAGGTCTCATAGGATTCCTTCTTCAACTGAACCTTGTCACACATTTTTCCTAGGCTACAAAACAAATAGAAAGGAAAATCCAGAGATATCTTTCCAGTGAAATGAAGTAGAAGCTTGAAGTGATAAGAATACACCTTATGATACCTCCCCTCATAGATGAAGTATCTCTATATGTAGGTAAGTAAATTGGCATATGAATCTTTGGCAAAGCTCCTGGGCACTGACTTGTTTAAGTCTGAATTAATGAACTTTGGCTTCAAGAATTCCTTGCAAGGAGTCATATCAAACTTGAAAATTTTAAACCACCTCTCCTGTCCCCATGGAATCTCAGTGACTGTAGATATAACCTCTGGAGAGATTGGTAATTCAAGCACTCCAACCTTCGAATACAATCCTGTGAAATTTAAAGCAAATTCTTTGGTGACTTGCATGTGGCCTCCTTGAAGTTTTTCACAAAATATCCAACAGCCAACCCATTTGAAGGCTCGTTCAACTTCATTGTTCTTCAGGATAACATCTAAGCCTTTAGGCTCATTCCTCAGACACCTGCTTGACCTATTATCTTTCATTTCTATAGACACCTCCATAGAATTCCTGCAAAATGAAGACTGAAAAAGATTTCACCATCTTAATCTTGATCACTACCTCGCTTGAAATGGATAAGAAAAGTTGCCTTGCTTGAACTTCAAAGAATTCTGATTGAACGCCTATCAATTTGCTTCTCATGCATGAACCCAAACATAATCATAGCTGAAAATACTTAGCTTCTTTTTTAAAATTTGAAACTTGAGCGTACCAAGACACCTAATGAACCTAATGATGAGAATGAGCGGTTGAATGTGATAGGAAAGGTGTATGGACTGACAATTGATGATGTAAGATTAACGGATTCTGATAGATTTGACACGGATGTACATGAATCCCCGATTTCGTAGCGCAACCATTGCAAATTCTGGGTTTTGCACTACAAAAACTCCTAGACTGGGTTTTGCGCTACAAAAACTCCTAGACAGTTTCGTAGTGCATGAGAACCTTGAAACAAGTTTGACACATGGAATTTATGTGTGATGTGGGACCAATGATAGGCAAGAATAGAGTGTTTACCCTATTTGACCATACCAAAAGACTCTCTTCTAGATCTTAGGCTCTAAAACAACCATGGAAAGACTAGACCACAACCAAGACTAGACCAAGACTAACATCAATCCTTTGGAATCAAACTAATGCTCAAAATTTAGAAATTTTTCTTAAGTGATAACAGCGCGCACCACCAATTCCTCCTTCTATTGACTAGTGTACCCCTTTGGAGCCGTTCCTGTAGTCAGGAAGTGGATAATGTCTGCAAAAATATTGTCTGCCATGTGCATCATAAATAGTTGCATGTCAAGAAGTCTCTTATCAAAATTAGTGGTCTCCTCTCCTGTTTCAATGCGCGACAGATGATCTGGTCCTGCATCCAACCGTCTTGGCTTCACAATGACTTCAAAATCATACTCCTGAAACAACAACAACCATTTTCATATTCCCCCCCCCAACAGAGGCTTGTTGACCAGGTACTTTAATGCATAATGGTCTGTATACATTTTAATGTGTTTGCCTAGCAAGTAATGCCTAAACTTCTAGAGCACGTACACCATAGCCAACCCTTTGTGCTTCGTTGTTGAATAGTTCTCTTTAGCCTTAGAAAAATTCCTTCTTGCAAATGATATCGGGTGATCCAGTTATCCATCACTGGCTTGCGTCAACACTTCTACCAATGTGATACATGATGCATCCACATGCACATGAAATTCCTTCCTCCAATCTAGGAAGACTAGGATTGGCATAGTGACCATCTTTTCTTTTAGCACATCTAGACTCCACTGACATTCCTCATTCCAACAGAATGTAGCATCCTTCTTCAATAGTTTTACCATCGGTGCAGTAATTTGAGCATAACTCTTGATGAACTTTTGATAGTAACCAACATGACCTAGTGTTGTGTGTAGCTGTTTAACACTTATTGGCGTCTCCAAATTTATTATAACCTCGATCTTAGTTGGGTCCACCATTAATCCTTTTCTTCACATTACATGACCTAGCAAGATTATGAAAGGGATGCAAAATGGACACTTATTCAAGTTTAGCACGATCTGATACCTACGCACGTATACAACATCAAGCACAAACTAGCTAATGGAATTTGACCAATCCAAACATCGTCTAATCATCAAAGTATACCTCCAAAAACTTGTGAATGAATTCTTTGAATGCTACAATGACTAAGCACGAAAATATTTCCAGTGCATTCTTCAGTCCAAAAGGAATTACAATATATTAAAAGCATCCCCACTCGGTCACGAAGGTCATCTTACTCTAATCTTTTGGTGCAATCTTTATCTGATGATATCCAGAGAACCCATTAGTAAACAAATATGCTTCTTATCTGCCAACATTATCCAATACCTCATGCATGAACGAAGTTAGAAAGGGATCATGAATGCAAGCATCATTCAGTTTCATGAGCTCTATGCAGATCGTTATCTCATCCTTCTACTTCTTTTCCTAAACTACCATGGGGCTTACCCGATCAGACTCCTCCACTGGCTCAATAATACATGTGACCAACATTTTGTCCAACTCCAAGAGGACCTTTTCCTTATATTTAGGATTAAGGCGACATGGCCTCTGCTTCATAGGCTTCGCGTCTAGTTTCAACATTATCTTCATCACTCCTAAATCACCTATTATCCCCTTCAGGTATGAAAACATTGTAGGGAACAAATCCTGATATTCATAAAGCAACTTAACGACCTTATCCACCATAGTATCATCCCAGTAGTCCCCAATCTTTTCAAACTTTGGCTCCACCTCTGTTCTAATGTTCACTTGTCTAGTTTTCAGTGGCGCGGTGATATCTGGATTATCTATCTATGACCCCTAAACTTCATGGTGACCTTCTGTCTTTGGGATATTAATGTTACTTGGATCCTCTTCTTCTTATTAAGTAGTCACATTCTAGCACTCCAGCGCATGGCGCAGCTGGGTGATCTAATATGGTTGAATCAAATCCAAGGGATCCTACATGATTCTGAATATCGCCACCTTGACCTCCTATAATGATTCATAAATGAATTCAAAATCCATCCTAAAAGCTGAATGTCATCAGGAAACCCTGCCTCAAAATATCCCATTCATCCGTACCTGGCGGAGCTCTATCTCTAGGTACCAATTCATCGGTATTACATCCAAAGTGTGTAACAAATTCACCCACTCTGGTTACAGTTCTGCTCCATAAGCATCAGTCCATTTTGCTAAGTGATCACATGGATCACTCCTCCCATCGTATTTCTTTTTCAAGTGCACCTTTGGGCGACCAAAATGCACCCTCATCATTCTTCTATATTTGTGCCATCCATAATAATTGTTTTTATGTGTACACCACAATCTTGCGGGCGTAGCACGCAACGCCAAATCTAGGGCTTGGAATCAATTCTTCTCTAGCACTTCCCTTTCAAATGAATCCAAAAATTTATCAAAATTAGTTAAACCATCATAATAAGGAAAACTTATTACCTCCGACGATACATAGCACAACGGTTTGGTCATCATGTTGCATCATAGCATAGACACTTCATGCAATCAATTTTGCGAGTGTTCCAATTCCTCGTCTGAATCTAATGTGCAAAAGATTTTGTGGTGCCATGCAGTACGTCCATCAGCTTCTGGATTCACCCATTCTTTATCTCACACCATTATCTTATAAGTCTAGTCCAAATCATGGTCACTTTCATAATTGTGGACTAGTTCAGTATAACGCAGTCCTTCTGTAGGGTCCAAAGGCATTGCTACATGAGGGATCGTCCACTTCTTCAAATTGGTCAACCCATTCATGTCAATATCCCAAACATCTAAAGGAGCTTGGGGTAGGGATATTTGTCATCGACAATCTCTATCACTTCGAAATTAGCAAACGTGCTTGCACCTTCAATATCTACTGTCACTCCATGTAATCTACCCATGGGGATAATATTTTGCTAATTTTCCATCCTCAATTGAATAGGAGACCACTACAGTGTAGGTCTCCCCATTATCTTCCATGTTTTTTTGGGCAAAACATCTGCATCTGACCCAAGATCTAGAATAACTTGGTCCATTTCATATTCGCCTATTTGTGTGGTGAGCCTCATCTCGCACCCTGTTCTTTCCTTATGCTTAACAATTTTCCCAACCACTCATGGTCCC
Organism: Pinus taeda; assembly: GCA_000404065.3. Classification (NCBI taxonomy): domain Eukaryota; kingdom Viridiplantae; phylum Streptophyta; class Pinopsida; order Pinales; family Pinaceae; genus Pinus; species Pinus taeda. The sequence continues at coordinate 96,755 of APFE030661992.1, read as the reverse complement.
TCAGGAGTATTTTCTTTGCCACCGCATTTATTGATCAACTCCTGTAATCCTTTTACGACCTTGCTATCGTGTAGAAGCTTCATATAGGTATCCAAAAAGGTAGTAAGCATGGATGAGTCCATTTCTTCAGATTGCTTATCTTGACTTCCTGAGGTAGAAGCCTCAGTGAAGCTTTTCTTCTCTTCCATGAAGGTCTCTTTTTCATGTTCTAGATCAAAGCCAACCTCTTTCTCAGGAGCCTTGTAGACCCATTCACCTTCTCCAGGCTGCTTTCCCTTATCTTCACCAGTCATCATTCACTTTGCAGCACAATATTCACATTAGGATCCTCTTCACGTGGTTTAACCCTCATCATTTGCAGGTTCTGGGTAGGTTGCTGAGGCTGTGTCCCCTTTTCCCGCATCTTAGCTATTAATATAGGGAAGTCTTCTATCATGTGATCAAGCTGAGTACAATATCGACATGACAAGTGTGTTAGATTCATACATTCTCATCCGTAGTGTCCGGTCCTCCACAATTTTGGAAAATAACTTGTCCCTGACGTCTTACAGGTCTTCTTCTACCTCAGCCCCATCTGCACCCTTGATATACTCCGCGTGCTCCCCTAGCACCTTGATCCGAAGGCCGAGTTTTTTTCTACATCTAATATGTGAGTGTTTTGTCCACCATCAACTCATAACTATAGTATTTATGCTCATCATGACCCACTGATTTGTAGAAGTTGCAGAAGAGTTGTTTTGGTGTTTATACAAATTTCTGTAGCAAGTGACAATTATATGTCACATGTTTTCCAGCTATCTGATAGATAGCACACCACAACATGGGCCCTGTACTTGGCCCTGCTTGAGCTTCTAACCTTAGAGGCATCAACCCTCCTCCTATAATATAATTCTTGAATGTAGGGCAATGATCTTTATGATGCCCCTGACTCTTACATTTCAAACACCAAGCTTCTTTACACAACTTAGGCCAAGCTACTCTATCTTTCTTCAAACTTTGGAACTCTAGGCAAAGATTCTATGACTCTGCATGAATCTGTTGAACTCCCAAAGAAACATCTTGAATTGATGCCTCATGCAATCTCATCGCAATCTCCAGGGATTTTTCCTAGGGTCCCAATCTTTTGTTGTGATAAATCAACCCTTAAATGAGGCAAGAGGAAAGCCACAAACCATTCGTGGTGCTGCCCATTCGTAAGATTCATGTTAGCTTCGTGGATCTTGCACTTCTGTCTCTAATCTAGCTCCCAGGGTGTTTCGCTAGGCTTCATCATGACTTCCTTGAATCCCATGATTGATTGTGCTTCAGACTTGGGTCTACTAAATTCCTTATTCAGCGCAGTATGAATATCTGCCAATGTAGTTGTCAGGTTATCAGTGTAGTACTTAATGTACCATGTTAGCGCATGATCCTGTAAAGCAGTAACCAATATTTCTTTCTTCATCTGATCATTTGTAATGTTCTGGGCTTGCCACAGCCTTCTCAACGAATCAAAAATGGTTCGGTTCCTCATTTCCCAAGCCCTTGAAAACATGCAACTTCATTGTATTCGCCATATTGAATGGTGGTGTAGGTGGTGGTGGTGTAGGTGAAGGTGTATGTGATGGAGATGAAGATGGAGGTGGTGTGGGTGGATGGGGTATTCATGGGAACCCTTGCCTTATTAACTAGACAATGCTCTACGATGAAGCATGTGCTATGCCTTCATCGCCACTTAGAAGAGACTCAATCAACTGGCTATGTTTAGGTCCTATTCGCCTTCTATCCCTAAACAAGTTTCCACTTCGCATAGCTCCAAACATCAAGGTAATTGCATAACCCATTTTTCACATAAGAGAATTTTAATCCAAGTATTCAAAGATCTTAAATACTTACCTCACGGTCCTTTGAATAAGTGTCGCTCCGCTTCGCTGTCACTAACCGAAGTATTGACCACGAACTCTGTCACAAACCCTCCTAAGATGCGATAAAGCTAGTGATCGATATTGCGCATGATATTATCTTCATAGTCTTCCAATCTCTACACTAACTCCGGGGTCCACACTATTGGAATGTCAAGCCTCCACCTTCCCTATCTGTCTACTAATTTAGCGATCCACTCGTATAATTCGATAGGGAAGGAACAAAAGAAAATTTTGTGTATCTCTATGTATAGATACCTTAACCACTATTATTTTGTCAATCACAGATTTTTTTTTTCTTGTGCCGTGAATTTGTGGATCTTTCTTCCAACCAATCTTCAATTTCCTTCTTTGTTGGATTCTAGTGATGCAACATCACACATCTCTTTATGCAGATCCTGGTCTAGGCAACACAACCATTTTTTGGCTTAGTGGGTCTTGACCCAAGTTTAGAGTGAAGTTTTCCAAACAAATCCCTACACTACTGGCCCTTTCGGCATCAATCTGTAGAGGGAAGACTAAAGTCTCACCCGAAGCAGTATGGGGGGATGCAAAAACCAAGTTTTTGCACCCAAAGATGGTTGTGATGTCATTTTGTGCCTTAATGATGCCTTCGCTCAAATCGATAAGCCTTTAAGGTTTATCGATATAACTTCTTTTTACCAGCCTCTAGACCTTCATGAAGGCCTACGACTATCTTTCGCTGACCCTAGATAAGTAAATCACCACTTACGCACCTCTGTAATTACTCCTAAGTTTGTTATTACCCAGATCGGCTTAAAGGTTTGATATCTTTAACATGTATTAAGATAGTCTTCGCATAAACATATATTATTATTTGCGTTAATATAACAATGTAAACCATGCCGAATTGTGTATCAATACAATATTAAATCATAAACCCATAACTCATCATAACATAAACGAAGTCATTCATAACATAAGTAAATGGAAAAAACACAAATATTTCCAGAATAATCTCTTTATTGATAATTCAGATTTTCTTACAGACTCAAGACTACCCTGAGCACTTAGCTGCAGGGGTTCATGCACACATCTGCGAACTCTACTCTATGCCTCTACTCACACAACTGCAGAGCCTCTCTTCTACTCTAAGACTCTTCACTCTTTTCTTCTTAATGAACCATTACATTCATCATCTTCTTTTCCACTATGAACTACTTAGATTCTCTAAGACTCTCCTTTTTGTACAATCCCCTGGTCTGCAAACTATGGGTAGGTCTATACAAGCCGACACAACTTACATAAAAGGAGGGAAAATCCCTTTATGACACTTACTATCTACACGCTTCATGACCACAAATTGTGGATACTTTCCACTTTACATAACAAAAACTTGGGCTTTTTGCCGTAAAACTTGGGCTTTTGCCCCAAAATTGAACCTTAGGGGACCCTATACCAACACAGGGTTTGTAATGGGCCATGATCCCTAGTATGATATTCCTAAGGTTTTCTTAATGATGGAATAATAAGGAAAGTGTTTGGGCGAAAAATTTTGTGTATTTTTATTTATTTGTTTGTTGTTATATTCCATTTTGCAAAGTTATTTAAATTTGGGCATCTCTAGTGTGCTTATGTTCCTAACTATGGCATAGACCTGACCTAGATGGCATGGAAATTCTAATAAGAACATCATCATCGATGTTTTGTTATTCATAGAACTAAGTCTATGTAGGAATAAAAACTTGGTATGCCTATTTCATAGCATATTCCAGTTCTCATGTTGCCACATTGCGTTGAGAGGCACATTTTACAACCCAGTATGGAGTAGATGTGTAAGTATGTCTGTCCGACTAAAATTTCACTAATGTTGGCCAAAATTAAAAACTAAAAAAAATTAAATAATGTCGTTTTAAAATTAACTTACACAACCATATAAATAAACAATTAATAATCAATCTAATTATTATTATGCATAAACACAATATGCATACAAATAGATATGGTAAATTAAAAAATATATAAATAAACCAGTGATATGGTAAATAAATAAAACCTCCTTTTATATTTACTCCATAAACCTCTTTATATTTACAAAAACACTAAAAAGAGGTTTTATTTAGATGAAGCCAACATGCCAAATACCATGGGACAATTTATTATTAATACCATAGGCTAAATACCATGGGATAAATTGTTATTAATACCTTGGGCCAAATACCATATTTTTTAAAAGAGGTATGATAAATAATAAATATAAAAGAGGTATAAAAAATTATGGTAAATAAATAATATTAAATGGATAGAAACAACATCTAATTAATACCAAGCCTATGGGCAAATACCAAAGGACCAAATTATTATTAAATGCCATGCGATTTTTTTTTAATTAACCTAATATAATAGATTATTATCAAATCTAATGTCATATTAATATATTTAATATTAATATTATTAAATTTAATACTTTTGGATTAATACAATATTAAATTTGTTATATTATAATATATATTAATATATCATGATATATATTAACTCCAATTATATATGGGAGGAAAGAACAAAGACATAAAGTGATAGAAGTGGATAAATAGGGGGAGTGACAAGGGAGAGATGGAGATAAACTGAAGGAAAGGGGAGAGGAGGAATGAAGAGAGAGAGAAGGAGAGGAGTGAGAGAGGTACAAAAGGGTAAGAGAGGGAGAGGGAGACATAAAGATGGAGGTGGGAGAGAGAGAAGGAGATAGGAAAGGAGATAATGAGAGAATTGGATGGTAGAGAGAGAGAGAGAGCGAGAGAGAGAGAGAGAGAGAGAGAGAGAGAGAGAGAGAGAGAGAGATGGGGGAAGAGAAAGGGAGGTAGGAGAGAAATGGAGAGAGAAGAAGGATGGGAGAGAGGACTTGAGAGGGAGGAGGATAGAGGGAGGGATAGAGAAATGGAGTTGGAGGGGGAGAGAGGGAGGGTAGAAGAAAGACATAGAGAGTGAGAAGTGGAGAGAGAGGAAGTGACAAGGGAGATATGAAGAGAGAGTGTGTATTTTTAGGGGCGAGATAAAGAGACATAGAAGGAGAGATGGAGACAACGAGGGAGGGAAGGAGAGATTAAGAGATAGAAGAAGAAAGTGAGGGATATAGTAACATAGTTGGAGAGAGAGAGAAAGAGAGTGGTGGGGGGAGAGAGAAGATTGGAGGGAAATTCTGAGAGAGAGAGAGAGAGAGAGAGAGAGAGAGAGAGAGATGGGGGAAGAGAGAGGAAGGTAGGAGAGAAAGGGTGAGAGAGAGGACTTGAGAGAGAGAGGAGGAGAGAGGGAGGGAGATAAGAAGAGAGAGGGATGGATAGAGATATGGAGTTGGATGGGGAGAGAGGGAGGGAAGATGAAAGACATAGAGAGTGAGACGTGGAGAGGGATGGAGTGACAAGAGAGATGTGGTTAGATAAAGAGACACAGAAGGAGAGATGTAGAGAAGGGGGAGAGGAGAAAGAGAGACATAAAGTAACATAGTTGGAAGGAGAAGAGAGAGAGAGAGGTGGGAGAGAAAGGAAGAGAGAGAGAGAAGATGTGATGGAGTGGTGATAGGTAGGGAAAGGGAGATGGATATGGAGGGGGAGAGAGAGGGATCTAATAATAAATACATAGAGAGAAAAATGTGGTGAGATATAGATGGAAGGTGAAGAGAAATAAGAGAGAGATGGAGACATGGAGGGAAGGACAAAGAGATTGATAGATATGGAGTGAAAGATCATGTGTGTTTGGGGGGGTGAGATAAAGAGATAAATAAGGAGAGATGGAAGAAGATATAAATATAGATGGAGGGGGGAGAGAGGGAAGAATATTTCTTGCACTAGATGAATTGATTTTAATGCAGATGACGATTTCTAATCCTATTTGATTGCTTACACTAGATACATTGATTTTAGTGTAGATGTTGATTTCTAATGATATTTGATTATTTACACTAGATGCATTGATTTCAATGTATATTTTTTTAAATCCTATTTGATTGATTTCATTAAATGCATTGATTTCAGTGTAGATGGTGATTTCTAATCCTATTTTATTTCTTGCACTAGATGCATTAATTAAAATGTACATGTTGATTTCTAATCCTATTTGATTGCTTGCACTAAATGCATTGATTTCAGTGTAGATGGTGATTTTTAATCATATTTGATTTCTTACACTAGACGCATTAATTTTAATGTAGCTATTGATTTCTAATTACATTTGATTGCTTGCACTAGATGCATTGTTTTCAATGTAGATGATTTCTAATCCTATTTTATTGCATGCACTAAATGCATTGATTTTAGCGTAGATAGTGATTTATAATCCTATTTGATTTCTTCCTCTAGATTCATTGATTTCAATGTAGATGTTGGTTTCTAATCTTATTTGCTTACTTGCACTAGTTGCATTGATTTGAATGTAGATGCTAATTTCTAATCCTATTTGATTACTTGGATTAGATGCATTGATTTCAATGTAGATGTTGTTTTCTAATCTTATTTTATTTCTTGCATTAGATGCATTGATTTGACTGTATATGTTGATTTATGATTTTATGTAATTGGATGTCTGATGGTACATTAATTTTAAAGTGATTGGATTAATAGAGTGCATTGTTTTCAGAGTAAGCACAAAACATTATTGACAATGTACATTGATTTTTGTGTTATATTTACTCAACCTATTAATATTGTGGTGACGATGCTGGACCCATCAACATGTTAGGGGATCTCCCTGGTAGGAAGTCCCAATTAGATCTCAGACCATTTGGTGTAGGAGTCCCAATAGTGGGCCATACGGTAATGTCTTGACCGTGATTTCTTATAGAGGCAAGTAAGATAACTATGTTGGTAGTAAGGGTGTGACATATGCAGTAAGCGAGGGAAGGTGCATGAGAGGTTCTAACACATGCGGGTTGAGTTGAGTGCACCCCTTAGAAACCTAGGATAGCACGAAGTTAAGAAGGGAACAGATGAACAAAGATGCATCACAACATGGAAGGCAATTTAGCTAGCAATCAAAAGTGATGGTTAAACCAACAAAAAATTTCATAAATATTCATACATACATACACAGAAATAGCCATACATGCATTTGTAAGCAAACAAATACATATATGATTTAGAGTAAACAAATAGTTGAAATACAATACAACATATGCATGAAACATGTTGGATCTGCTATATTAGGATGTGTAAGTTCTAGTCATACAATACATCCATGTCCGACCACTAGTTGTGACAACATAACGTTACTTCCAAAACTACCTACTCCTCCAAAGAGATATACTAGCTTTGCACAGTGGAGAAGCTAAGGCTCGTTACAATATGCTTTGTCTAAGATAGTCCTATCGGAAGCTTGGCTGACCAAAATCCTTTACAATGAGTTATGAGGGACTATTTATAGAAAAGGTTGGGGTGCCCCTTGAAATTCCCTTTTGTGATAGTTCCTCTACCCTCATGACTCTTCATCTACTCTATGACTGTTACATCCAACTATTGACACTTGAAGTTACACTTGACAACACATTACATTAAAATGAACATGTACCCATGTGATACAAAATTGGCTTGAGAAAGTCATGCAAGACATCACTATGACTCAGACAACCATGGGAAGTCCAACTCTTCAACATCCTCATGATGATCAACAACAACAAACTAATTCCAAGATCGGTAGTCCATGATGGTGCTCGCATACTCCAAGGTGACATCTTTCTGGAACCTGACGCTTGCCTCCATCACATCTAGGTACACTGCTCAGGCTCCTCTTTCCAACTCATCTGAAATCATGTGCATCATTGTCCTCAACATGGCAATACCAACAACATACTTGTGCATGGTTTCTTCACTGATTGGTAAGTCTAGGCTGGTGGTTATATGCAGCAACTCATCAAAGTATGAGTCAAGCTCTAGTCGGACCTATGTCATTTTCTTCGCTTGGGTGAGAGTCCCAATAGATGGGATCACATGTGCGTGCACCACAACATCCATACTCTTGAATACATGTGCATGGGAAGCCTGTATACTAGTGATGAACTATGGGAACTCTTCATAGTTCCAGATTTGACTCCAGATGCATGCCTTCAGCTCAACTGCTCTAGGCTTCCTCGTCTTAGGCATGTAAAGTGGGGCTCCCTTATATCTCATCATTCATGTTTTCATGTAATCAACAACAACATGCACATTCGACAAGATACGTGCTCTTCTAACACATCATTTCTGCCATCTGTTGAGATGGATGACTACCTTGTGCACAATACCAAACTTGGAATACAATGCATGCATAACTATTTCAAGGGAAAATAATTCATCTAGTATCACCTTCTTTAGTTCTACTTAGGTAGACTCTATCACCAAATCTCCTCCTTTCTTAGCCATCTGTAGCTCCTTAGCCATTTGCTCATTCTTAGTTATCAAAAAGAGAACACTTGGGCTAGTATCTTCAACATATGCTCTAGTAGCATCGACGAAGGTTGTTGGATGTTTGTGCATGTTAGATACAATCACTTGCTCCTCATACTACACAGGAGATGTATGATATTCTGGAGTTGAAACTCTGCAAGATTTCACAACTCTATGTTGAGACTCGTCGAATGAGATGTTGTGCATCTCTCCTTCCGGTTTATCTCCAAGGATATCAGTGTCTCCTTGGTCACTTGGGTTGGGACTTTCTCATATTCTAGATGAGGTGAAGCTGGTGGGTCGACCTCTTGGTGGTGAGGCATGAGGTTGATGTCCTTATCTAACTCTTGCTACTCCATATCCATATCCATTTGTTTAATCGCTCGCTCTATCTCTTGAGTGAAGTCCTGCTCCTATGATGGTTTAACCTGTTTACTTGATGCCAGGTATTCTAATGAGTCCACTACCTATATGGGCATTTTTTCATCCATCTGCACATGTTGCGCCCCTTGTTGTACCTGTTGCTACTGCATTTCCCTCTCTTGTTTGCAAAACTCCTGTTCCTTTCAGAATTGCTCCTTCAACTTATGGAACTCCTTCTCTGTTTCCTCCATTCTCCATTTCTCTCTTTGCCTTTGTGAGTTTCACTTGTCACATTATTGCATCTTTTCCTCTATTGCCATAGCTTCTTTCTCCACAAGTGGATCTTCTCAGAACTTGCATCTTTTCTCTTCCTCCATGCGATCAACAATTTTCCTCTTGCTCTTGTCGCACATTAGTATGTTCACCTCTACTATTGCTACTGCTTCTGGTGCTCTCCTGGATGTTTCTTCACGTTGCTTTGCTAACCATTCCACAACAAAGCTGACCTATTCATTGGGTCTGGAGAAAATGTAGCAATATCTCCATGGGTCCTCCTCTGCCCAATGAAATTCCCTGTGGATCGAGTTGAACTATACTCTCGTGTAGTGATCTTTCACAAGACAAGGTGGTTCATACGTAACTTTGGAGGTCGAATGGATACTTCTTCATCTGCTATGCTTTGACATCCAAATGCTTGAAACTCCATATCTCGTATAACCCAATGTGTAGCGGAAGAGTGGGCCAAGGTGCCTTCTTCTTCTGGTGTAGCTTAACTATCAATCCTGCCAAGATGTGATATGTTACATCCTGCAATAGAGTATGTCCAAGGCAAAATTCAATAGAACATATGGAGGCTTCTTCATGTTGTACATCCCTATGAAGGTGCCAGATGATGAGGCATACCAATTAGCTATGTCTATCAGTGTTTCCATTGTTGCCTTCAACATGCAAGGTGGATCATGTTCAAATATCATCTTGTAAACCAAGTCAACAAAATGATCAGATAGTCGTTTCGAACAACATCTTACAATAAGTGTTCATAGCAGTTTATGTTGGTGACCATGCTCACTTCAAGCACGAGAACTCCTATCAGGCACAAATTTCATTAAATATGTAGGTAGACATGTAGATTTCTTCTTGCATAACTTTGGGCAACTGTCGAGCCCTTGTTACCTGTTCCTTTAGCTGATGAGCCAACATGCAGACCAGTTACATGCTTTTCCCTCTCTGGCTAGTTGGTCTAGCATGATCACCCAACTCTATGGGAAGGTTTCCGTGCTTTCTTGGCCATACAGTTGACATGCAAAGATGACCAAGTATTGATACGCCTTCCATAGTATCTTTGTCTTGTAGACTTGGTTGGCTGTCATCCTGAATTTAATCGACTCTTTTACACAGTTCTTCAAAACATCTCTGGAGTTGGCATTATTGTTGGGTAAGCTTAAGGGAGTCTCCATGATAGTCACAGACTCCAACATCTTATACATCTCATCATAATCTTGTGCCCTAAAGGTTGCAATCTTCATCCCGCTAACATTACTCAAAGTCATCGTCTTGGGATCAGTGTGCAGGACGACCAAGTGTATCATTTCCATCCATGGGAACATGGGGTATGTAGGTTTTAACCCCGCACAGAAATTACCTGCATATGAATTCTAAAACATAGAAAATAAACAATGCGAGAGCGTAACACATAAAACACATATACACAGAGATTATCCCCTGGATCCCAAACCGGGACTACCAGCTTAATTTTTCATTATATTCCTTTCAATGTTATAATACATATTTATACATGCCAAAGCATCCAATACCATGGACTGAAAACCATCGCGTCCAATACCATAGACCGAAAAACCATCGCGTCCAAAAACATGTGTGAAAATCATGCACAAAACCATAGGTGGGTCTGTTCATCCTAACATGGGGTCCAAAACCAAAATTTTCCGAGGCGCTACCCTAGACCCCATAAAGTGGGGTTACAGGTATGCCTCAAATACCCTTGTGACCCGCCCCCCCCGCTACACAATTGGTGCAATGAAGGGGGGCTCTGCCCCCCCCTCTAACCCCCCGGTTAACTACGTGGGCTAGTCGTGGAAAGAATATAACACAACCCAACATTCTCCCACTTGTTGTTTTCTTTACATAGGGGGCCACAAGAGAGCTTAGTCATTTTTATAGCCCTGAAATGCCCATTGTATCTATACACCAAGAGAACTTCTCAAAGCTCACAGATTTTGTCAATGCATCTGCAATATTCTTCAAAGTGTCCACCTTTATCAGCAACACCTTTTTTTCTTCTATCATATCCCTCACAAAGTGATACTGAACATCAATGTGCTTTGTCTTTGAATGATATGCAGGGTTCTCTGCCAAGAGAATTGAACTTTGGCTATCACAGTCTATCCTTATAGCTCCTTGTACTAACTCCATACTTGAACACAATCTCTGCAACCAAACTGCTTCCTTGCTTGCATGAGTGGCTACCATGTATTCTACCTCTGTAGTTGATAGTACCACTACAGATTGTTTCTTACTCATCCAACTAACTACACTTCCAAATAGGTTAAACACATGCCCACTTGTAGAGCTTCTTTGATCCAGATCTCCAGCCCAGTCTACATCAACAAAGCCACAAATATCCAACATTCTATCCAATCCTGATCTTCCTTGATAGCACAAACCATAATCACTAGTGCCACACAAATACTTGAAAAACCGCTTCACTATTGTCCAGTGCTTCTTCCTTGGTTTTGACATAAACCTTCTCAATGCTCCCACTGCATGTGCAATGTCTAGTCTAGTACAGACCATTGCATACATCAGGCTATCGACTGCACTTGCATATGGAAGATGGGACATGTCCTCTTCCTCTTCTTGTGCCTTGGGACACTGTTAAGCAAATAACCTCACACCTACAGGAATAGGAATGTTCACCGGTTTACTATCTTGCATATTAAACCTTTGTAGTATTGTCTCGACATACTTCCCCTGGTTTAACTAGAGCTTCCTCTTTGCCCAATCTCTTTTAATATCCATGCCCAAAATATAGTTTACAGCACGAAGATCTTTCATGTCGAATTTGCAGGACAATTGGCTCTTCAAATCCTAGATAATTTCTTTGTCATTTCCAACCAGCAACATATCATCCACATACAAGACCAGATAAATAGCACAGTCGCCAATTAATTTAAAATACACAGTGATCTACCTTGCTTCTGGTGAAGCCAAGTCCCCGTATAAATGTATCAAATTTTTGATACCACATCCTTGGTGATTGTTTTAACCTATACAGAGACTTCTTTAACATGCATACCAGTTCTTTCTTACCCTTCTCTGCAAAGCCTTCAGGTTACTTCATGTATATTTCCTCTTCTAGATCCCCGTGAAGAAATTATATCTTCACATCCATCTATTCTACCTCAAAATCAAAAGCAGCAACAACAGATAAAAGTAACCTAATAGAAGTTACCTTGGCTACAAGAAAACAAATATCACCAAAATCAATTCCCATCACCTGGGAATAACCTTTGGATACCAACCGAGCTTTGTATTTCTCCACCTTTCCTTCTGCATTTGTCTTCTTCTTGAACACCCATTTGTTGCCAATGGGTTTCCTTCTAGCCGGCAACTCCACCAGATCCCAAGCCTCATTTTTGTGGAAAGATGCCATTTCATCAACCATGGCCTCTTTCTAGAGTTTTCCATCCTCTGAATCCACTGCTTCCTTCATAGTTTTGGGATCATCATCGGTAATAGATAAAGCAAAATTGAATAGAAAGCAGATGAACTATACCTTTCTGGCTACCTTCTTTCTTGAATTGATCTTCTCACACCCAAAATTTGTGGCTCTTCATCTTCTGATTCCTCCTCTGCTGTAGAGTCTGATTCTTCCTCCTTAAGCTCAAACTCTATCTTCTCAGGTTCGTTTGGTCGGACTTCATGTTTAATAAAATATTTTACCTCTCTAAACACCACATCTTAGTTGTACACAACCTTCCGTGTGACTGGGTTCCAAAGCTTATAACCCTTTAAACCATCCTTATACCCAATAAATGTGCACTTTTAAGATTTACTATCCAACTTGGTTTGTTTCTCCTTTGGAATATGTACATATGCATCACATCCAAATACGCTCAGATGTGAAAGCGAGGGTTTCTTACCATTCCATACCTTTTTTGGAGTCTTATCCTCCAACATTGATGAAGGTGGCCTGTTGACCAAGTAACATGTAGTATCCACCGCCTCTACCCAAAATTCCTGTCCTAACCCTACACCACTGAGCATGCTTCTTTCCCTTTCCATCAACGTCTTATTCATTCTTTTTGCAACTCCATTTTGCTGAGGTTTCTATGGAGTAGCCTTCTGTCATGCTATACCACACTTCTTACAGAATTCTTCAAATTCCTTGCTCCAAAACTCTCCACCATTATCTATCCTCAGCACCTTTATCTTCTTCTCTATCTGATTTTCCACGAGAGCCTTAAATTCTTCAAACCTGTCAAAGGCTTCTTATTCTTTTCTTAAGGAAATATATCCATGTATTCCTTGAGAAGCCATCTATAAATGATACATAGTACACAGACTTACCTAGTGATGGAACCTTCACAAGTCCAAACACATCACTGTCCACAAGTTCTAATATATGTTTCTTCCTCTTACTACCAGAGGGGGAACTCACCCGATTTTGCTTCCCATATACACAATTTTCACAGAAATCAAAATCCAGAGAGCTATTACTCTTATCTTCTACCATACCTTTACAATGAAGTATTCGAAAGCCCTTCTCTCCAATATGTCCAAGCCTTTCATGCCACAACTTGGTCTCCTCTCCGGAGACCACTATATTTTCTACTCCACTTTCAGGAACCACAAAACTGTTGCACCCATCAATAACAATGCTACCTTGCAGCTTGTACATAGTTCCAATTCGAACTCCCCGCATCAATACCAAAGCTCCCATAACCATTTTGCAAGTATCTTTCTCGAACATTATTTTTACACATGCATCATCTAGCTTGCTTACAAAAATCAGATTTCTAGCCAATGTAGGAAAATGCAGAACACCCAAAAGTGTTCTAACCCTTCCACCTTGCAACTTCAACTTTACCTTTCTGCCGACCAATGATTCTCGCCTTCCTATCATCCCCTAAGAAGACATCACCACCATCATATTTCTCATACTCGTAGAACCACTCTCTATGGGGAGTGAAGTGAAAGATGCACCTGAGTCAATCAACCATGCCTCATGATATACATGTGTACTTGATGAAGCCAAGTACACATCCCCACCTTCATCTAAGGTGGTTTTCGCCTCTGCAGAAGGAGCATCATCAGATCCCTTTCTTTTATCAGGAGCTTTAGTTTTACAATCCCTTTTTTAGTGCCCTTCCTTTCCGCATTTCCAACACACCACCTTTACAGGTTTCCCTGAAGATTTAAATCTCCCTCTAGATTTAGATCTCCCACTCGATGACTTATTTTTGTTTCTGTTTTGGGACCGTCCTTGTACAGACAAGGCATCACCATTCTGTCTCTCCATATTTTTCCATCTCATCTCCTCTATCAGCAAGGATGAGACTATTTCATCAAACCGCAAGGCATTTGCATTGCTACCTATTGCAATAACTAGACTATCCTAGGAATCTGGTAGAGAACACAACAAACTGATGCACTTATCTTCATCTGAAATTTTAATATCAACATATGCTAATTGAATTACCACGGTATTAAATGTGTTAAGATGCTCTGTCACCGAGTCTCCATCTTTCATCCTTAGGTTATACAACTTTTTCCACAGGAACAATTTATTCACTAGAGACTTAGATTGGTACAAAGTCCCTAACTTGTCCCACAAAACCTTCACCGTAGCTTCCCCTGATACATTCAGCAATACTGAATTTGAGACACACAATCGTATTGTGCTCTTTGCCTTCCGATCCAACTTCTTCCATTCTTCATTGGACACTCCCGTTGGTTTAGTATTTGGATCTACCGCGATCCACTGATCTTTATCCACCAACACATCCTCCATCTTGAGTTTCCACAACTCAAAACTTTGACCATTAAATTTCTCGATCTCTATCTTTCTACTGCTCACTTGTAATATCCCTAACCCAGAATAATCCTCAAACCCCAGCAAAACTCCAACCAAATATGTGCAAATGATATAATAACCCAGAAGTGATAAAATAACAGTGGAACAACATATAATAATGTAAACTGGGAATATAAGCAGATACACAAGAAATGCAGTGAGAAATGCTAAGCCATTTTATTATACTGAGCAATAAATGAGTACAAGAGGTGATTAGACAAATGGCACCTTGCACAAGGCAAGTGAAAAAATACTCTCAAAATGATAAGAATGGCCTCTCTACGTGGATGCTGTTGCTGCTAGAAAACAAATGATGATTTGGGGTTTCTCCCCTCCTTAGAAAAAGTTAAAACTTTGGATTTGGGCTCTACTCAAGAAACCCAGAAAAACCCAGAAATATTTCCCAGAATGGCCTCACACTAATCTGTGTCCCATCTGCTGGAAAACTGTCGTGCTACTATTGTTGTTGGAAATCAAACGAGGATTTCAAGCTGCTCCCCTCCTTAGAAAAGGCTGAAACTCTAGAATCGGACTCTACTCAAGAAACCTAGAAAACCTAGAAAGCTTTTCTAAAATGGTTGACCCCAGAAAATCACCCCCTTGGGGTTCTGTGCAATTCCTCAAAGACACTGATGAAACTGCTACTGAAATGATAATGAAACTACTGCTGAAATGCTGATGAAACTACTGCTGTAATGCCAATGGAAATACCTTGCCCGAGCAGGCACTCGAAGTCCCCTAGGGCTAAGGGTGATATCTCCGAACGGAGACACTCAATGCACTAAACAATGTTGTAGACTAGCTAAATAGCCAGTGTGCTCTAAGTCAAAATGACTATCACAAATTCTCATAACTAGAATGATCCAAATGAGAGGGCTCCTCTCTCCTTTATAGCCTTTGCCTCTCTCAATCCCAAGGCTCACCTCCTCCTGTGTGATTCCTCTCTTGCCACGTGTTTTTTCCCTCCTATGCAGTCCCTCCATGTGTCTGTGTGGGCTCCATTTCTGCTTCCGCCTTTGGCCCCCTTGGCTCCCCTCTAAGTCACAATGTTGTGCTACTAGGAAGTGACTTTTTATTCTAAAAGTGAGTTATGTCCCCTGTCCTCACTTTGTTTATTTACAAATAACTATAGAAGGCAAAAATTGAACAAAATCTAATATTCCAATTAGCCATGGCTAATTAGGAATATTATAGTCTCCCCCGGCAAAATGTTGCTTGTCCTCAAGAAAATGAAGTGATGGATGTTGTAAGATCTGCTCACTCTCCCAAGTGGCATCCTCATCCGGCAAATTCTTCCACCTCACCAAGAATTCCCAGACCGTCTTGCTCTACAGCTGCCTCTCCCTGGTATCAATGATAGCCTCCAGCTGCAATACCAAATGCCCCTCATCATCCATGGGTGGTAGCTCATCTGTCAATATCACCTGCTGCCCCGATGCCTTCTTCAGGCATGATACATGAAAAATGTTATGAATCTTGCTACCTTGGGGCAACTCCAACTCATATGCAATTTTTCCAATCCTGCGTATCACCTTCTATGGCCCATAAAAGTGGGGCTTGAGCTTCTCATCCCCCTTCTGCTTCAGCTTCTGCTAGTTTTGTGTTGTAGCCATGTTATCCTTGAGAGCTCAGAGAATATCCTGACTCTCTTGGATCCAAATCTTGGCTCTAGGAGCCCTGCTATCACCAAACATCACGTCAACAAAAGATAAAGGATGATACCCATATAAGGCATAGAATGGTGACATACCAATGGACATGTGATGTGAAGTATTGTAGCAGTACTCACCTAGATGCAGCCATTTCAGCCATGCTCGCTACTGCCCACTGACATAGTTACTTAAGTAGCCCTCTAGCCACTTGTTAACTATCTCTATCTGCCCATCTGTCTGTGGGTGATAACTGGTACTCGGTGTCAACTCCATCCCCACCAATCAGAAAAGCTCCTGCCAAAACCCGCCCATGAAACGGTTGTCCCTGTCACTGACGATGGTCTTAGGAAGACCATGTGGCCTGAAGATCTCTCTGAAGAACAGCTCAGCCACCTGTGCTACACTATAATGTGCGGATATGGAAAAAAAAATGTGTGTACTTTGTCAGTCATTCAACGATGACAAAGATGCAATCCTTGCCCTATACCATGGGCAACCCTGTGATGAATTCCATCGAAGTACTCTCCCATTTCCCCTCCGGAATGGGAAGAGGTTGCAATAATCTCACGGGATGGCTCATCTATCCCTTGTTCCTCTGGCAAACATCACACTCCCAGATGTGCTGGAGTACATCCTCCTTGAGGCTCTTACATGAGAACCTCTCTCTAATGGCCCTATAGGTTTTGGTAAACCCCTGATGTCCTGCCAAAGGTGAATCATGTGATGCCTGGAGTATCTTCTTCTTGAGCTCAGACCCCTCAGTCAAGAAGATCTAGTCCCTGTAATAGATGATCTCATCGACCACCCTGTACTTGTCATCTGCCACCTACCCATCCAAAACCTCACATGCAAACCTGTCCTTGGAGTACTCTACTAAGAGTCGAGCCCTCTAATCTATATCCAAGCTCATAAGAGACAATGTGGCTGGTCTACATGAAAGGGCATCTGCTACCACGTTGTTCTTACCCTTGACATACTCAATGTCAAAGTCATATGCTTGGATCTTACTGATCCACTTCTACTACCTCTCCTATAGTTTCTTCTACTCCAAAAAGAACTTGAGGCTATTGTGATCAGTCCTCACCCTTTAGTCGATGCACATTTCTTCTTCTTCACCAACACCATAGAAGAAGCAAAAGGACTTGTGCTCAGTCGAATGTGCCCAAGAGCCAGCAACTCCTGGATAGCCCGCTCAATCTCATCTCAATAGGCCTTGGGTGCCTATAGGGGGTGGTGATCACTGCCTAGATACCCTGTTCAAGCTCGATAGTGTGCTCAAACCCCCGGTCCAGTGGCTTTCCTAGCAGAATCTCTCCAAACACTATGGCATGCCGGTCAAGGATGGACTGTATCTTTGAATATACCATTCACCCTGTAGTCCCTGCCTCTGATGCACGCATCTCTACTACCCACTCTATGTCTCCCTTTCAGAAGACTGCCTCCATCCAATGAGCCGAAACAATCTGAGGCGAATATGCGTGTTGTCCCTGTATCTTCTCATGCCTCCCTGTCTTCTCATCGTCCCACTCCATCTCCAGGGTCTTCCAATCTGTCGTGACCTTCCCTAGAGTGATGAGCCACTGAACACCCAGTATCATGTTGGTGTCCAGAATATCGACCACGAAAAATTGGTCAGTCAATGTGTAGGTGCCCATTGTCACTGAAAGATCTGGAACATAACAAGCACATGTCATGGCCTGATCTCCTGGGACCAAAACTGAAAACCCATCAAAGCTCTCTATCTATATACCTCTCCACTCAACCATTTGGGCATCGATGAAGTTGTGGGTTGCCCCACTGTCAACCAAAACTAATACTCTCTGGCCATGTACTGTCCCTCGTACACGTAGCATTAGATACTTGGGAACTCCTCACAACGCTGCAAGGGCCCCTCCGGTGGGTGCAAAAGATGCACCACCTGCTGCTGGCGGTGGTGGTAGCAAAGGACCCTGTACGACATGGCTATCTCTTGCCTCCACATCATCCTCGTCATCCTCCTCTCCACTGCTCTCGGAGAAGACCTCAATAAAATGTGCTTTACCAACAACACATCTATGTCCTGGTGCCCATGGCTCTTGACAGGTGAAGCACAACCGCTTCTTCTTCAGCTCCCTCCTGGCATCATCGTCAAGCTGTACTTGTCCTGGATTCCCCTTTTGAGGTGGAATCCTCACATCCTTCCCCTTAGACTAGGAAGTCTGTCTCTGGGGGTAAGGTGTCCGAGTCCTGCGTAAGACATCCTGTAAGTCTCGGGTCTTGTTGATAGCATCCTGGGGTGTGGCTAGTCTATTGGATCGGACTAAATCTCGAAGTGGCTCTGCTAACCCTTCAACATACATATAGACCCTCTGTGTCGTGGATAGGTCTAGCACCATCACGTAGACCCTCAAGAAATCTGCAATGTAGGTCTCTAGGCTCCCTGACTATTTGAGCCTTGTCAGCTCAACAAAATGCGGCTCTGGATCCCTTCGATCAAATCACTCCATCAGTCTCTTGGTAAACTTGGCATATGTCGTCACTGTGGAGTGCCCTAGTGTAACCATCCCATGAAACCACCAATCCTAGGCCTCACCATCCAAATGCAATGTTGCCACCTTGATGGCCTCTATCTTTGACATTTGGTTAAGCTGGAAATAAATGTCCATCTTCTCCACCGAAGACTTTGCCGAACTATTTGATGAACCATCAAACGTAGGCAAGTGGAATCGACTCGCTGCACGGTGGGTGTCACCATCATGGTAATGCTGGTACCCTATGTGATGCTCGCGGGGTCTACTATCCCGCTAGAGCTGAACAAAATATCTAAATGAGAGGGCTTCCCTGAACTCCTGCCCATAGGCCTGGTACTCTGCAAAATAATCGCCCATATGTCTAGGCTCTGCCTCCTGCTGGGCTACGGCCCCCGTGTCGGCTCCTAAGAAAGTGGGCATGGTAGAGCGTGTAGGGACATGTGAGGCCACCTGCTGCGCAGTATCACGCTGCTCTGGAAAATGGTAGGATGCGCCCGATCCCTCACCAACCTGAAAAACCCGTGGGCTCTCACGTTGTCTGGCCCCTACTGCCTTGAATCTCTGCCCCATCACCTCAATCTTCCTTGAAATATCCTACACGGATTTGAGGAGCATATTTGCAAATATCTTCCCATCATCATCTGCCATCAGATCCTCCTGCTTCACATCCACCACAGGCTCCTCCTATTTTGTGTCCACCACCGGAACATAGTCCCCCTCTCCATAGGTATTCTCCAACCTACACCCAGTGTCTCTGTATCTCTGACCTCTGTAACAAATATAGGGTTTTTCCCCCGGTGTCATAGATTGCTAACTCCACAAGCTAAGCTAGATCTATGCTCTAATACCACTGTAATATCCCTAACCCAGAATATTCCTCAAACCCCAGCAAAAACTCCAACCATAAATATGTGTAAATGATATAATAACCCAGAAGCAATAAAATAACAGTGGAACAACATATAATAATGTAAACCAGGAATATAAGCAGATACACAAGAGCAATAAATGAGTACAAGAGGTGATTAGATAGATGGCACCTCAACTTGCACAAGGCAAGTGAAGAAATACTCTCAGAATGACAAGAATGTTGGGTTGTGTTATATTCTTTCCGCATAGTTAACAGGGGGTTTGAGGGGTACCCGTAACCCCACTTTATGGGGTTCGGGGCAGCGCCCCGGAAAATTTTGGTTTTGGACCCTATGTTAGGTTGGGCGGACCCACCTATGGTTTTTTGCATGATTTTCACACATGTTTTTTTGACGCGATGGTTTTCGGTCCATGGTTTTGGACGTGATGGTTTTCGGTCCATGGTATTGGATGCTTCGGCATGTATACATATGTATTGTAACATTGAGAGGAACATAATGAAAAATCAAGTTGGTAGTTCCGGTTTTGGGATCCAGTGGAAATCTCTGTGTATATGTGTTTTATATGTTATGCTCTCGCAGTTTTATTTTTCCTGTGATTTAGAATTCGTATGCAGGTAATTTCTGTACGGGGTTAAAACCTACAAAGAATGGCCTCTTTGCGTGAATGTTGCCGATGTGCTATTGCTGCTACTAGAAAACAAATGATGATTTGGGGATGCTCCCCTCCTTGGAAAAAGATGAAACTTTGGATTCAGGCTCTACTCAAGAAACCCAGCAAAACCCAGAAAGATTTCCTGGAATGGCCTCACACTAATCTGCGTCCCTGTTGTTCAAAAATTGTCGTACTACTGTTGCTGCTGGAAATCGAATGAGGATTTGGGGCTGCTTCCCTCCTCAGAAAAGGCTGAAACTCTGGAATCGGACTCTACTCAAGAAACCCAGAAAAACCCAGAAAGATTTTCTAAAATGGACGACCCCCAAAAATCACCCCCTTGGGGTTCTGCGCAATTCCTCAAAGACGCTGATGAAACTGCTAGTGAAATGCTAATGAAACTGCTGCTGGAATGCTGATGAAACTACTGCTGTAATGCCAATGGAAATACCTTGCCCGAGCAGGCACTCGAAGTCCCCCGAGGCTAAGGATGAGATCTCTGAACAGAGACACTCAATGCACTAAACAATGTTGTAGACTAGTTAAAGAGCCTGCGTGCTCTAAGTCGAAATGACTATCACAAATGCTCATAACCATAATGATCCAAATGAGGGGGCTCCTCTCTCCTTTATAGCCTTTGCCTCTCTCAATCCAAAGGCTCACCTCCTCCTGTGTGATTCCTCTCTTGCCATGTGTTTCTTCCCTCCTGTGCAATCCCTCCATGTGTCTGCATGGGCTCCATTTCTGATTCCCCCTTTGGCCCCCTTGGCTCCCCTCCAAGTCACAACATTTTGCTACTAGGAAGTGACTTTTTATTCTAAAAGTGAGTTATGTCCCCCATCCTCACTTTTTTTATTTACAAATAACTATAGAAGGCAAAAATTGAACAAAATCTAATATTCCAATTAGCCATGGCTAATTAGGAATATTACATCGCCATCTTCTTTCACCACCAAAATCGATCTCACAGATCTCCCACTGAAGAAGGTCTACCACAGGCCCAAGCAAAACTCCTCAGCAACAAAGGCGTCCTCTTGAAGCCAAAACTACTCTGATACCAAATGTAGGTTTTAATCGCATACAGAAATTACCTGCATACAAATTCTAAAACATAGAAAATAAACAATGCGAGAGCATAACAGATAAAACACATATACACAGAGATTTCCCCTAGATCCAAAAACTAGGACTACTTTCTTGATTTTTCATTATGTTCCTTTCAATGTTATAATACATATTTATACTTGCCGAAGCATCCAATACCATGCACTAAAAACCATCGCGTCCAATACCATGGACTGAAAACCATCGCGTCCAAGAAACATGTGTGAAAATCATGCACAAAACCATAGGTGGGTCCACCCATCCTAACCTAGGGTCCAAAACCAAAAAATTTCGGGGCGCTGCCCCGGACCCCATAAAGTGGGGTTACGAGTACGCCTCAAACCCCCTGTGACCCTCCCCACTATACAATCGGCGCAATGAAGGGGTGCTCCGCCCCCCATCTAACCCCCCGGTTAACTACATGGGCTAGTCATGGAAAGAATATAACACAACCCAACACGCGGCCTACGACCAAGCCTTCAAACAGGATTCCATTTAGGAGGAGTAGGGTTTGGAGTGCACTCTTAGCATCATGCAAATCCTTGGGTACTTTAGCTTTCCCTTTCCGCGAAGGGACGTACTTGGGTAGTTTTGCTACAACGCGTACTGGATGGATGTCTTCTTCCATTTCTTCATTCGCCTCTATCTCCTCTACGAAAGTCTCGAGGTCCTCTTCCTCATCATATGTCTCAAGGTTGATAGTCTTGCCCTTGTCTTCCATGGAAAGTTTACCAAACCATAGATTTCGTGGGGAAATGTGGACTGGTCCCACAGCCTATGTGTCCTTCTTAGGCCTTGGCATTCGAGGTGATTTCGTAATTTGCGGCGCATCCTCCACCTACATCGTAGGGAGCTAAATGGCTTTCTCAGCAGTACTCTCTACAAAACCAAAAAATCTCCATGTAGTTGTCATCTCATTTGAACTGTCTATGGTAGTTCATTAACTTGGGGCTCAAATACCACTTGGCACTCAACACTCTGTGCTCTTCATAATAACTCAAATCATGAACAAGTGTTTTCTCATGGCTAGCCTTAGGAGTTTTATAGTGTCTTTTGAATTTGAATTTTACCATTCCCCCCATTTCTGAGTCATTAACGCATTCCTGGCGGTCGATCGTCCCAAATCTAGCTTTTAATTCATGCCTTAATTTCTCGTTGCTTGCTCCCTTTTACCTTAAATTGGACATCTTGTCATGAATAGTGACGTCAACGGTTACTTCCCAGTTGACCCACGTAGCAGCACAGCACATGCGTGGGCGTGAACCTTGTACCATGTTGATTCTGCGCGCACCTTCCTCACCGCACAATTCCCAAAGAGACTTTTTTAGAGTCCCACGCTCTCTTGCAACTATCTGGAGCACTAGGGCTATGCTCCCTACAGCTAGTCAGGTGGTTGCAACATTTGTGGGAGACTTCAATTCTCCTTCCAGTCTAGTCCGTGGACACTCCTCAATTACCCTTGCGACAACCGGCGTGGCGCGTTCTACCTCATGTGGTGTGCTCCCCTTGTTACTACATTTGGTAAAGTGTAGTCTCAGCGATGGTAGCAAAGTCATAAATTCTCGGTGATAATCATCTAATGCAGTGGTATGATCATCTTTATCTCGCCCTGTCATCCTTGGTTTATCAACGAGACATGCTTGCATGGCCACATTTTCCAATCTTTTGATCTCAGCATCCATCAACATGCTTTTCTTCCTCAATCATATCCGATCTTTTTCGAGTTCGCAAAGTCTAAGGTTCCCTCGCTGAATGGCTTCCTGAATCCTTATATGTTCATCCTCGCATAGTCATGTGAGTCCTTCATTCTGGTCTTCGCACAATGTCCCAACTGTGGGAGCTATTAGGTGTAGGTTCCTTTCTTCCGAACTTATGGTTGCAATTTGGTTCCGCATATTTGGAATCATCTCCATGTTCAGGCTTTTGCACATGGTCCTATAGACCCATCAAACCACTAGCACACGTAGGTCCCAATCAGTTCATCTCATCTCTTAAACCTTGTTTAGTACTCCGTGCACCCTATCGAATGCTTTGTCATGGAAAATTGGTAATGCATGTCGCCCTTCTTGTTGCTATGGTTTGTTATAATTGTCTAGGTTGTGTGCTTGTGCAGACTGTATAACATATGCCTATACCCATCGGGAAAGGTGGGCGCGTTGGCTTTCATTCAAAGCTGGGGTTTTCCAAATCATAGGCACATCATCCTTCTACATTTGTGCCAGTCTTCAAAAGTTCCTTGATACGTACCCCACCATCGTGTGGGTGTTGCGCTCAATTCCCACTTCAGCGCATCGAACCACTGCTACTCTAGTACTGCATTTTCAAATTTGCTTAGAAATTCATCAACCATTGACAATCCATCATATGTCAGCAACTCTCTTGCCTCTGTTTTTACACAACGCAATGACCTAATCATCATGTTGTTGTTCAACGTTGTTACTTCATGCAGCTGATTCTACCATCACTCTATCTCTTCGTCTGAATCCGAAGTGCAGGAGCTTTCACACTCCCACGAAATCCTTCCATCTGCAGTCAGATTCACCCAATCCTCTCCTTGTGCAGTTATCTTATAGATACAATCGAGATCGTCATCACTATCGTT
This sequence comes from Pinus taeda, assembly GCA_000404065.3. NCBI lineage: Eukaryota > Viridiplantae > Streptophyta > Pinopsida > Pinales > Pinaceae > Pinus > Pinus taeda. Next base: position 72,631 of record APFE030661992.1, on the reverse strand, counting down.
GTCGCACACTAGTTCAGTGTATCGCATTCCCTCGACAGGGTCCAGTGGTACTACTACGCGTAGTGACTTCTCAAAGGCCATTTTTCACTTCTTCAGATTTATGACTCTGTTCATATCGGTAGCACATTCTATTCTTAGTAGCGCGGGATAGGGATTTCTGTCATCAACAATTTCTATCACTTCAAAATCTGCCTATGCGCTTGCGCCTTCAATATCGATTGTCACCCCTTGCAACCTTCCCATTGGAAAAATCTTTCATTGGTTTGCCATCCGTAACTGAATAGGGGACCATTGCAACATGGGTCTGCCCATGCATTCCCACGTTTTCTTTGGTAGTACATTCATGTCTGAACCTAGGTCTAGGATTCCCTTATCCATTTTGTACTCACCTATTTGCGTAGTCAACCTCATCTCCCTTCCTGTGCACAATGCATGCTTTCCCAGTTTCCGAACCACGCACGGTTCTCTTGACCCTGTGCACCTAGTGATAATTTCTTGTTTCCCTTTGACTACCTTGATGTCACACATTAGTTTCATGCATGTCTCTAGAAAGGTATTGAGCATGGAAGGGTCCATCCCTAGTTCTAGTTGATCCTTAGTACCTGAAGTGGAGGCCTCTGTGAAGCTCTTCTTAGCTTCCATGAATGTCTCCTTCGCATGTTCTAAATCAAACTTGGGTTCCTTTGTAGGAGCCTTGCGAACCCATGTGCTTTCTTCTGGCTGCTTCCCTTTATCATCTCCCATTGTCATACCGCTCATGAGCATCATGTTTACATTTGGGTCTTCTTCGTGCAATTCAAACGTCATCATTTGTAAATTCTGGGTCGGTGGGGGCAGGAGTACCCCTTCTTCACGCAATTTCGCTATTAGCGAAGGGAAATATTCTTCCTCATGATCAAATTGAGTATAGTACCAACATGATATCCTATTCAGGTTCGTAAAATCACGGGAATAATGCCTTTGTCCTCCGCAATTGTAACAGATTATTTGTCCACCACCCCTCCCTGGTCCCATTCCACCTCGACCCCGACTGCGTCCCTAAAACCCAGTGCACGCCATCCCTGCATTTGGGTCAAGAGCTCGTGTTTCTACTTGTACCCTGTAGGAAAGAGTCTGATCCATCATTAGTTCATTGCTTCGGCAGGTGCATTCGTCATGGCCTACCGACCTATAGAAATTACAAAACAACTATTGGGACGTCTACGTATACCTCTACAACAGATGACAATTATCTATGGTATGTTTTCGTCCTATCTGGCAAATCGCGCACCATAACGCAGATGCCATGCTTGGCCCCACCTGTGCCTCTGGTCTTAATGGCATTGGTCCTCCTCCTGCCAAGTAGTTCGCGAACACTGGACAATGATCTTTGTCATGGCCCTAGCCTTTGCATTTTATGCACCATACTTCTTTGCGCACCTCTAGTCGAGGTGCCCTATCCTATTTCAAACTCTGCATTTCCAGACATAGATTCTGTATCTACACGTGGATCTGTTGGACTCCCAATCCAGGGTCTTGTATAGGGGTCTCACGCAACCTCATTGCCATCTCCAACGCTTCAGCCACGGTGGAAAGTTTTTGCTGTGACAACGCCATCCTTAAGTGTGGCGTAATTGAGGCCACAAACCATGCACGATGTTGTGCGTTTGTTAATGTCAAATTGGCTTCACATATCATACTCTTCAACCTTTGGTCTAGATCCCAAGGGGTCTCGCCTAGAAGCATTGCAATATCTTTAAAACTAATGATTGACTGCGTCTTTGATTTTGACCTGCTAAATTCCTTGTACAACGCATTCTGGATCTCTGCAATTCCTGCGTTCGGGTGATCATTGGAATACTTGATAGACCACGTTAATGCGCGATCCTACAGTGCGCTCACTAGTGTAGCCTTTTCTATATTATCATCCATTGTGCCCTATGCTTCCCATACTACTCTTACTATAAACCAAAATTGGTCCAGATCTTCATTCCCTACTCCTTTGAATATTGGTAGTTTGATCGCGCTCGCCATACTGAACTGTGGAGGTGGTGGAGGTGGAGTGAGTGGAGATGGAGGTGAGGGGGGTGAAGTAGGTGGCAGTGTGGGTGGAGGTGGTAAACACGGAATCCCTGCCTTATCAAACTAACCACGCTTCTCGGAGAAACCTTCATGAGCTCGTCCTCGCTCTCCCGTGAGGGTGAAATTAAGGGACTTTTCTAATTCTTCACTACTTCCGCTTCTGTAGATCTTTCTGCTCCGTGTAGTCCCAAACATTAATTTATTCTCATAACTCGTTTTTTACCTAACAACATCTTAATCCAAGTGTTCAAAGATTTAATATACTTACCTCGCAGTCCCTTGAGAAAACATCGCTCTGCCTCATTGTAACTGACGGTCGTGTCCACCACGAACATAGTGATAAATCCTCCTATTATTCGTTCAAGCCAGTGGTCCAGAGCTCGCGCTATCTTATCTTCTAAGGCTTCTAGTCTGCACACTAGCTCCATAGTCCACACTATTGGTTTGTCAAGCCTACACATTCCCTGGTTGTCTGCTAACTTTGCAATCCACTCATACAGCTCGGATGGAAAATATGCAAAGAAAATTTCATGGATTCAGTGTACAAGTAGTGATCCAACCACTGCTCCTTAGATACTCGTAGATTTTTGTTTTCTTGCACCATGAACTTGTGAATCTTCCTGTCCAACCACTCTTCAATTTCCTTCTTTGTAGGGTTCTAGTGGCACGACATTAGACATCCTTTATGCATATCCAGTCCTGACAATGGAACCATTTGTTGGCTTAGTGGGGCCTGACCCAAGTTCAAAGGTGATTTAGCCAAGCAAACCCTGGTACTACTGACCCTTTCGGCAATAGTTTGCATAGCACGGACTGAGGTCTCACCCGAAGTAGTATGGGAGGGTGCTAGAACTAGGTTTCCGCACCCTAGGGATGTGTGATAGGGTTTTGGAGGTCAGTGGTCTGACCTATCGCTACGCGCACTTGTGATCCCTTCGCAACTTGCGGTGCGGCTTCCGCGCAGCCCTACTCAAGGTGTGACCCGTATAATACCCACGATCATTGCTAATTAACCGATTACTTAACTTGTGTGCATAAGATTTATGGTTTTTACGACATATATATCAATTATATTAGTGCACACAATACATAACCGAATATAAACATAAAGAAGATAATGCACAACAAATACATAGGAATAGAAATCAACTTCTCTTTTATTAACCTCTAATCTTGCTTACAAATCAAACACTGCCCTAGGCACTCAGATGCAAGTGTTCGCGCACTCAACTATGGACTCTACTAGGCCTCTGTGCACTCAGCTACAAAACCTCTTCCTACTGCTACAACCCAAGGCACTTAGAACTTTACTCTAAGATCAAATCATTCCTTCGCTATTCATCTATTCATCCTTTCTTCACCAACTTTACAACTTAGAGCCTCGCTCTATTTATACAATCCCATGGTCCGCAGACCATGGGTAGGCCAACTTTACACTGATTTACAATACAATGTTTAGGACAGACAACCCTATGACTCAATTGTACACTTTACACTTTGTGCCCTCAATTCGCGGAGTTTTACAACATCTTTGACCAAAACTTGGGATTTGAGCCCCAAAACCTGCTGTGGAGGGGGTTTCATGCCCAACAATCCCACTTACCTCATGGGGATGGTCACTTGCTAATCCGATTTATCTTGTGTTGTTAGGAAAATGGGATAAAGTTTTCCTTTTTTTGTCTGTTAAGTCCATTTTCCTTAGCAAGGAGTTGAATTCATTTAATTAAGTTTATGGCTCTATTGGAAATAATACTGAGAGGGGGGTGAATCAGTATTATCAGATCAATAATTTTATTTCCCAAACAAATTTATATACTCTACTTCAGTGAAGTGAACTAGCATGTACACACAACTCTGATTAAAGAAACTAGCATATATTTAGAGAACTTGTGATTTAGACAATTTATCATGTGTTGATCATAAACCAGTAAATCAAAATAAAGCAACACACATAAGAAACACACATGAACCTCAAGATTTAAGGTGGAAACCTAATGTGGGTGAAAACCACCTACTGCTGTCTTCTCCATCTTCTTTTAATAATAAGAATATTTGTTTACAATCTTGTACTGGTGCAAACTCATACCAATATGCAGGCACCCACCTGCAGAAGGCTACAACCTTCTCTCATTTTCCAGCTTCTACTAGAAAGGAGCTGCAACCCCCTAGCTCTTGTACTAGCCAATATGATTACTAGTACGTAGGGGCCGACCTACAGAAGGCTATGACCATATTTCTTCCTCCAAGGACCACTTTTCATGAATTTTTAGACTGGATCACAACACCACAATATGAAGGCCACGTTTCATCCAATTTTCATACTAGACCCATCAAAAACTTTTTACACTTAAACTGCATCAACCAAAATTCAGTTAATCTGAACAATCAGATCGCTGACACTAGAACACTGTGTTGAACCCAGAACCCTGCATCATCATTCAAAACCAAATATAACCTCAAAAATCATGCAAAAGAGTGTATATGCTACTTAGCTAAACCCAAACTGCGTGTATACACTATTTTCGTTAATCAAACCTATGCATACCTTCAAAACTATTGCAAACATAAACTTTTGAATCAAGTCTGTACCAACCAGTAATATACTGAATATCTATTATTAACTTACAAGGCTTTACACAGGTAGAGACAGAGATCACTTATACAATCAATCAATCAAATTCCAGCCTCCTTATGCATTCAGTTTTACATTCAGATCTAAGAAGACTTCTTTGACAGACAAACGTAAAATGATAGAATTTTGATTAAATAGATCAGTTAGATCTAAAAAAGAAGCTTTTCTTTTGTATATGCTACATGAAGGAACAGAACCTGCGTGTATATGCTCTTTGGCCGAGATAAACGTGTGTACAGATCTGCAAATATTGACTTAGAACTTTGCTGCAATTCCAGACTTCGGACAAACCCAGATCATGATAGATAATCAATCAAACAGGCCCAAAAACATTGTATCTAGTCTCAACCAATATTAGATCATTAAAGAATAAGTCGTTTCAGGTCTCATGATCCTAATCCAATATTGAACTCAAGGTGCACATAAATATTTTAGATCTAGTCCCAAACATAACCCTGCAACATAAAATATACTTCAAATAGAAGCATTCCTTAGAATCTTATTACTTGCACACCTAGCCTTATGATCTTCTCCTCCTTATATAGCTTTAGGCCCTTTGTCAATACCTTGGACCAAAAACACTTAGGACTAATACCTTGGACCAAAACCACTTAGGAGCAATATCTTGGACCAAAACCTTGATTTTCCATCCCATACATGCTTTTCCTTCTGTGAAAGTGCATGTATACATATACACTCTTTTTTTCTGTGTTCCCACATGTATACGCTACTTTGACAAAGTGAACCAGCGTATACCTTTCTTTCTTCAATCTCTGGAGTTTGATCTATAATCCTTTGTTGTTAACCTGTTTCACTATGAACTGTCATCTGTGTGAGTTTCCATCAAGGACAACACATGTATCATAATGCCAACAATCTCCCCCTTTGGACTTGATGACAACAACAACACCAAGACACTCTCCCCCTTTGACATCAAGGGCAAAGGGTGGACCAAGATATTCTCCCCTTTTGATATACATTATGATGTCCATGCTCCCCCTAAGTACATGTTGAATTCTTTGATTAAGCTCCCCCTTTATACATGCTTAGATGCACTAAACCATCCATGTGAGGTCCATGCTCCTCCTGAGCACATGCAGAGTTTGTAAAAAAATATTTTTCAAAAGAATAACATGAATCTATAGCTCAACTAAGTGAGTATGACCTTCCTATCACCAATGACTCATACATACATCAATCTCCCAACTAAGTGGGGATACAGCAGATTTGACTCATCCACCCAACCAAGTGGGGATATACCAATTGTTTATACATGACAAAAATACAATAAATATTACATCATCTATCCCATGAAAAATGGGGATACAAATTACATAATTTGTCCAATAGGACTCATTCAAATGTACGAGAAGACATATCACACCCTATACTTTTACATGACTTAAGCAACAAATGGTATAAATATATGAAGCCATAGCTAGACTCAGAACCATAATTCCAAAAATGCAGAATGTGTGTGAAGGTTGATTCTCCCCCTGAACCTATGTTATCTGTGCATTGTTAGCAAGTCATTAATCAAGGCATCTTTGTCAGTTAGATAAAAATTAATGAACAAAGCATATCGTTAGACTGTAATCATCAACATCAGACAAAGCACCCATATCAGAGTCTGACCCATTGTTTTTCCTATCAGAAAAACATATACGCTTCTTCACCCACAGAAAACCACATGTATACGTGACTATACTTCATGAAACATGTTTATAATAACCTTCCTCTGAAAAATTGGATTTAACAGCAAGATGATGTAGTAACTACTCCCAACTTTTGTCTAAGAATTTCAAATGTTTCTCTGGGTAGTGGTTTAGTGAATATATCAGCAACCTGTTCTTTGGATGGAACATACTCCAATTTGACCTTTTTTTCAAGCACTTGTTCACGTAGAAAATGGAACTTGATGGGTATGTGCTTAGTCTTGGAATGCATGACTAGATTCTTTGAAACACTGATGGCACTTGTATTATCACATAGAATGGAGATGGGTGGAGTACATGTGATTTGAATGTCTTGCAAAGTTTTCATCATCCAAAGTAGTTGTGTGCAGCAAGATGCAGCAACCACATATTTTTCTTCAGCTGTAGATAAAGCAATTGAACTTTGTTTCTTGCTGAACCAAGACACTAACCTTGAACCCATATAGAATGCACCACCACTAGTGATTTTTCTATCGTCAAGACTTGCTACCCAATATGCATCTGTATATACATGAAGAGTAAGAACTACATCTCTAGGATACCATATTCCAAAGTCCTGAGTTCCTTGAAGATATTTGAAAATTATTTTGATTGCCTGAAGGTGTGATTCATTTGGATTTGCTTGGAATCTTCCAACTATTCCTACTACATGCATGATGTAAGGCCAGGTACCTATTAGATAAAGCAGATTGCCAATCATGGATCTGTAAGTTGGTTGATGTACTGTTGTTGATTCATCATTTGATTTGAGACTGCATCCTACTACCATTGGGGTACATGCAGGTTTAGAATCTTCCATTCCGTACCTTTTCAAGATCTATTTGAGATATTTGGTTTGTGAAACAAAAATACCATCTTTAGTTTGTTGAACTTGTAGACCAAGAAAATAGGTAAGTTCACCAAGCAAGGACATTTCAAATTCTTGCTACATTACTGAAGAAAAATTCTGACTTACGGATTCTTCATTGCTACCAAAAATGATATCATCAACATAAACAATAATAATTAGCAATTTATCAATTTCAATCTTTGTATATAGATTTATATCTACAAAATCTTTTGTAAAACCTTGTTGGTGTAGATATTTGTCAAGGCGGTAATACCAAGCCCTTGGAGCCTGTTTCAGACCATAGAGAACCTTTTTGACTCTGTATACAAGTTTTTCATCATTTATAATAATGAATCCTTTTGGTTGTTCAATATAAAATTCTTCTTCTAAATCTCCATTAAGGAAGGTTGATTTTACATCCATTTGGTATACTTTGAATTTCTGAAAGCTGGAAAGAGCAAGAAACATCCTTATGGCTTCAAGTTTGGCAATAGTTGCAAAATTTTCTTCAAAATCTATACCTTCTTGTTGAGCATACCCTTTAGAAACAAGTCTAGCCTTGTTTCTAATTACTTCTCCATTTTCATTCAGCTTGTTCTTGAATATCCATTTAGTTCCTATAATATTTTTATCATGAGGTCTAGGAACTAATTCCCAAGTATCATTCTTTTCAATTTTCTCAAGTTCTTCATCCATGGCCTTGACCCAAAATTCATCTTTGCATTCTTCATTTACATTTTCAGGTTCGGTGGAGGATAGTAATGCTAGATAGATTGAGATCCCTATAATAGTTCTTCTTATCTGTACAACTGCCTCCTTTTCCCCTAAAATTTCAGTTTCTCGATGATTTTTCTTAACGTACCTAGATGGAGCCTTTTCTTCTACCATTATATCTTAATTCTGGTGCTTCATTGGTTTCTTCTTCAATATAATTTTGATTTGATGTGGGAAAGTAATCCCCATCTTCCTCATTGTCATAATATTATGTTGATTTTATCTGTTTTGGATTTTTGCATGCTTCATCAACTATAACATCAATGCTTTCAACAATTTTTCCAAGTCTTTTATTATAACATTTATATGCTTTACTTCTGGAAGAATAACCAAGAAGATTACATTCATCTGCTCTAGGTTCAAACTTACCAAGTTTTTCATCAGTCCTTTTGATAAAACATTCTCTTCCAAAAACTTTAAATTATTTTACATTAGGAGTCTTATCATACCAAATTTCATGTGGAGTTTGAGTGCTATTTACCCAAACATTTGCTTTGTTGAGAATAGTCACGACAGTGAATGCAGCTTCACGCCAGAAGGTTGCAGGAGTTCCAATTTCATCTAGCATAGCTCAAGCCATTTATTAAACTGTTATGTTCATTCTTTCTACCACACCATTTTGCTAAGGAGTTCTTATGGTGGAGAATTGCCTTTTTATACCATGTTGTTCACAAAAGTCAAAGAATTCATCCAATATAAATTACCCTCCTCGATCAGATCTGAGGCATTTGATTTTTTGATCTGATTCATTTTCAACCAAATCTTTGAAGGCTTGGAACTTTCAAATGCTTCATCTTTATTATTTAGAAGACCTATCCAACACATTGTGGAAAAATCATCAATGAATAAAATAAAGTATTCTTCTCCACGAGGTGACTTTTTCCTTGTTGGTCCACATAAATCAGTATGGACAAGTTCAAGAGGCTTACAAGTTGACCCTTCTTTTTCCATGAAGTGAACTCTAGTTTGCTTACTGATTTGACATGGTTTTCATATTGTATTTTATGGGATGCTGATATCTGGAAGATCACAAACAGCCTTGAGTCTGCATGCTTTTCTTATTTGAGAGAAGCTTAGATGTCCCAATCTCTATGCCACAGCCAGTTTTCATCATTTTTTCTTAGATAGCACTATTGTTGTCCTCCTTTGAGTATGTCTAATTTGTTTGGAGTTCTTGTACCTTTGATCATGGTCTCTCCTATATCAAGCTCACGAACAACAAATCTGTTTGATCGAAACACCACTTCATTTCCTTGATCACACATTTCACTGACACTCAACAGGTTATGATTTAAACCATCTACATACATAACATTTCCAGCTTTAACCTTTTCTTTCAAGAAAACATAACCTTTGCCTTTTATGATAGCTGGAGTGTCATTTCCAAATGAGACATTATTTTCCTTTTCTAAGGCAATATTTCAGTGAAGTTTCTCTTTGTCACCTGTCATGTGTTTGGAGCATCCACTGTCGATGTACCACTAATTTTCTTGTCCTTCTGCATACAAGGCTATGCCACATCTTTCTGTTTGAGATTCTTTCCTTCTCCATATCTTGGGATTTAATGCCATGTGCTCCTTTTGAGGTGTTTTCCAAAATTTTCTCCTGCATTCAGATTCTTCATGACCAAAGTTGTTACAGATTGAGCATTCAATTTCATTTTCAAGAAGAGAAAATGTATTACAAGAACGTCTCTTGATCCCTGTTACATTCCTTTGATGTTGTGCTTCTGTAGTCATGATGGCTTTGTAAGCAACGCCATTGAGCATCTTTGTGCCCAAAATTATGACATGAAAAACATTTCCCATTAAATAATTTTTTGCGACTATCGAATCTATTTACCTGTTTATTGTAGTTTCTATTGATATTCGTCTTTGGAGTAAATAGAGTATGATTTTCCTGAGGTTGGTTGTGACTTCTATTGATATTCATCCTTGGAGAAAATTGAGTATGATTTACCTAGTGGTCATCTTTATGCCTTTGCTGACGATTGTCATATTGTTCACTGGTCTTTGTTGCATCAAGATAGATTTTGGTGGAGGTTGATGGTTTCTGTGATTGAGATGCTTCTTCATTATCTCCAAGACCTATCTTTATCATAGGAGAACACTAAACTTTGATAATTTCATTTAAAGTTTTTGATTCTTTAGCAAATCTAAGATTGAGAGATTTTGTTTTCTCAAGATCTTTTCTTAGACCCGCAATTTCACATTCGAGTTTTTCATTGTGTTTTTCTTTTTTAGCAAGTTGGTATGTCAAGGTATCTATGATCATATTCTTTTCTTCTAAACAAATTTTGAGTTTAGATATTTATTCATGAAAGTTTTCCTCTTCTAAAGCATCCCAAAAATTATCACCTTCATAAGCCATGAGAAGTCTATAATCATCACTATTAGATAAACCATCACTATCCTCTTCTAAACTATCCCAAAAATCATCGCTATCATAAGCCATGAGAAGTCTACAATCTTGTCTAGTTTCATCTTCATCACTATTAGATAAACCATCCCTATCTTCATGAGTATAGTAACTCCTTTAAATCACAACTTGTTTCCTATTCCCTTTTGCATATTCTTTTCTTTTTTCATATTTATCTTAATGAGGACATCTAGAAACAAAATGACTGACTCTACCACAAGCAAAGCATTTGAAGGGTAGCTTACCTTTAAACCTTCTAGAACCCCATTGAAGTTTCTTGATAGAATTTACCTCATCTTCTTCCTCTGAAATGTGTCTTGATTCATTGTGTTCTTCCTTTTCTTTTCCTTTTGCTGAAGCTTTAAATGTGGCTTCTCTCATATTTGATGGACCTCCTTTTCTCATCTCAAAAGCAGTTAGGATTCTGTGAAGTTGTGTCATAGTGATATTCTACAAATCCTGTTTTTCTTCTATGTAAGACACTTTTGATTCAAATTTAGCAGACAAGGATCTCAAAATTTTCTCAACTAAGGTAACTTTCTTTATTTCTTCACCCATATTATTCATACAATTAACAACCTCATCTATACGTAAGAAGTAACTAGCTATACTCTCATCACTATGCATCTTAAGAGTTTCATATTGAATTCTGAGAGTTTAAAGCTTAGCATGTTTTACCTAAGAGTCTCCTTCGTAGCTCTGAACGATTTTGTCCCATATCTATTTGGTTGATTTGAGTTGCATGACTTTGACAAAATCTAATTGTGACAAACTTCCCAATAAAGTATTGACAGCTTTGGCATTGGTTTCATATTGCTTTCTACCTTCCTGTCTATAGGAATTGTTGTTGGAAATGTATATCCTTCTTCCACAATTTCCCAGACATTTGTTCCAAGAGATTTTAGATAGGTTGTCATTCTTATTTTCCAATAAACAAAGTTGATCCCATCAAATATTGGCGGTCTGATGGATCCCATGCTTTCATGATCATTCATCTTGATGGATCTCCCTTCAAGCGATAAAACTTCTTCTGAAGGACCCGCTGTGATACCAATTGTTGGAAATAATACTGAGAGGGGGGTGAATCAGTATTATCATATCAATAATTTTATTTCCCAAACAGATTTATATACGCTACTTCAGTGAAGTGAACTAGCATGTACACGCAACTCTGATTAAAGAAACCGGCGTATATTCAGAGAACTTGTGATTTAGACAATTTATCATGTGCTGATATTAAACCAATAAAGCCGAATAAAGCATCACACATAAGCAACACACATGAACACCAAGATTTAAGGTGGAAACCAAACGTGGGTGAAAACCACCTATTGTTGTCATCTCTGTCTTCTTTTAATAATAAGAAAATATGTTTACAATCTTGTATTAGTGCAGACTCATACCAATATGTAGGCACCCACCTGCAGAAGGCTACAACCTTCTCTCATTTTCCAACTTCTATTGGAAGGGAGCTGCAGCCCTCTAGCTCTTGTACTAGCCAATATGATTACTAGTACATAAGCGCCAACCTACGGAAGGCTATGACCTTATTTCTTCCTCTAGGGACTACGTTTCATGGATTTTCAGACTGGATCACAACACCACAATCTAAAGGCCACGTTTCATCCAATTTTCATATTGGACCCATCAAAAACTTTTTAAACTTAAACTGCATCAACCAACATTCAGTTAATCTGAACAATCAGATCACTGACACTAGAACACTATGTTGAACCCAAAACTCTGCATCATCATTCAAAACTAGCTATAACCTCAAAAATCATGCATTAGAGTGTATACGCTACTTGGCTGAACCCAAACTACGTGTATACACTACTTCCGTTAATCAAACATGTGTATACCTTCAAAACTACTACAAACATAAAATTTTGAATCAAGTTTGTACCAACCAGCAATATATTGAATATCTATTGTCAACTTATAGAACTTTACATAGGCAGGGATAAATATCCCTTATACAATCAATCAATCAAATGCCAACCTCCTTATGCATTTAGGTTTACATTCATATCTAAGAATACTTCATTGATAGACAGCAGTAAAACAACATAATTTTTATCAGATAGATTAGTCAAATCTGAAAAAGAAGCTTTTCTCTTGTATATGCTACATGAAAGAACAAAATCTGCGTGTATATGCTCTTTGGTTGAGACGAACCTGCGTACAAATCTGTAAATATTGACTCATAACTTTGTTGCAATTCTAGACTTCTGGCAAACCCAGATCATGATAGATAATGAATAAAATAGGCACAAAAACATCAGAGCTAGTCTCAACCAATATCAAATCATTCAAGAATAAGTCATTTCATGATCGTGATATAATATTGAACTCAAGGTGCATATAAATATTTTAGATCTAGTCCCAAACATAACCCTGCAACATAAAATGTACTTCAGATAGAAGTATTCCTTAGGATCTTATTACTTGCACACCTAGCCTGATGATCTTCTCCTCCTTATATAACTTTAGGCCCTTTGTCAATACCTTAGAACAAAAACACTTAGGACCAATACCTTGGACCAAAACCACTTAGGACTAATACCTTGGACCAAATACCTAGGGTCAATACCACGAACCAAATACCTTGAACCAAAACCTTGATTTTCCATCCCATACACACTTTTCCTTCTGTGAAAGTGTGTGTATACGTATACACTCTTTTTGTTCTGTGTTCCCACATGTATACACTACTTTCAAAAAGTGAACCAGCGTATACCTTTCTTTCTTCAATCTCTGGAGTCTGATCTGTAATCCTTTGTTGTTAACCTGTTGCACTGTGAACTATCATCTGTGTGAGTTTCCATCAAAGACAACACCTGTATCATAATGCCAACAGTCTCCTCCTTTTACACCTGAGTACAACGACTCGGATCTTGATCACTTCATATTATGTACTTATGAATAACTTTGCCACACACATATACACCCCATACCATAGCCTCGGTAGTCATTATCTCATATATGTATGTATGTATATATATATACGTCCACTCTATAGGCGGTCGATGTATAGACTGATTTTATTCCATGTTGCCCAAATACTATGATCCTCATGCCATATTTATATCCCTAGAACCTACAATATTTTACCATGTCACTCCACATTTCCACCTTAGTGGTCCCCATCACCCACCCACTAGATATGACAGTGACAATTTGAGCGGGAGATCGACAATATGCAAGGGGGGTTCCCTCCCTGTTGATGTCACAAGCGGCGGGGGGGTGGGCATCTGTCGAGATCCTGGTCATGTATCCCAAAATCTAGATTGATGGTATGCATGGGAGGTCACCCTCCCTCTAACATCACAAGGAAGGGATCGTGCATACCATTGATTTTAGGTGATGATTCACTACCGTCTGATCGAAGCGATGGCTACCCTGTAGCTACATACATATATAAATAAAATAATTATACAAATTACATCAATGACCCATGATTTTCGTGCTACATATCAACGAATTCTGATGGGTCAACATGCACAGATATTAACAAGGGATGAGGTGGCACACAAAGTGGTTTATCAAAACTGCCCATCTTTAGATCTACAACTGGGATCAATTCTAACACCCCTCCATCACCTTTTCTATAACCACTACATGGGGTGTCGGAAAATATGGTATTGGGTTCCAAAACCACTTACAGGTGTTTGACAAGAGCATAATGACCCCTCCCTCCAACCTCTTCCATGGTACTGGCCCACCACGTCATCTCAGTCTTGCCACCCTGACGATTCTCCTTACTTGCTCCCCTTTCCGCCTCTGGGATGGGACCTACGAGACACATCATCTTGGTCCTGTCATCTCGGTGCTCTCCTTGACTTCTCCCCTTTTTGTGCCTCCAAGATGGGACCTCTGGGACGTGTCATCCTGACGCTTTTCTTGAATTCTCTCCTTATTGTGCCTCCAAGATGGGATGTCCAAGACATGTCATCTTGATCTTGTCATCCTAACACTTTCTTTCACTTCTCCCCTTTTTCGCCTCCTAGATGTGACCTCTAAAACACGTCATCCTATAGCTTGTCACCCTGCTTCCCTTCTTATTCTCTATCATGAATGTTCTAGGGTTAATTTGTCAAGATGACTTGTCCTATGGGTCCATCTCTTAGCCAATAGCGAAGTCATTGAGCTTGTGTGCTTACCAACACATCTTGGCTTACATCATCCCATTAGCTCCTTGAGCTTCTAATTAAAAGTCTCCAAGAGGTGGCCTTTGGGCCATGTCACCCATCCCTTCGCCCAATTAAGATACAATGAAATATAGGCAACCAATCCATGGCTTCCATGACAATTTTTTTGTCATACTCTTATACATGGTTTATCCAGTTGAATTTTTAAGTGTAGGTCGAAGACTGACTTCTCCGCAACACTGCTTAGCAAATTTTTCCATGGCCCAATTAGGGCTATCCTTCCATACCATGAGCTATACATTCAATACTGAACTCGGTGGTTTTCACAAGGGCTCACTCTCTTCCTACACTAGGCATCATTCTCAAAAGAACTCTATCATGGCTTGGCTTTGATGGTTCTTTAAGCACCTAGACTTGCACCAGAAACCCGCCATGGCCATTAAAATTTACTAATGCACCCACTGGTGCTATCCTTCTTAATATTACAACAAATATTCCTTCTCTCAATTCATAGATTTTGTATCAAAGAACGTTGATCAAGGGCTTATCCATTCATATCAAAGACTTATGAACTATGCCTCTTAAGGTTTTATGGTCCCTTGGGTCCTCTGCACCCTCTTGAGATCAGATAGATCTTAGCCTAGAGATCTACAGGTCTCCATCAAGGACCAAGTAGGCATCACAAGCTTACAATAGCTACCATGAAGCACATGGTGCCAAAAGTACCACACAAATATTGGAATTCCTCAAGGAAATGGGGATTCCTCCCTTTGAGTCTGACTTCAAGCATCAAGCTTATATACAAGCATACGATGGATAAGATGGTGGAATTATGAACACTCCCTTGGACATGGAATCCTAGGCATAGTTGCACCAATGGTTGTCAAACACTCTCTAACATAGGCTTGGTGACTCCTGAAGAGCCTCCAATACTCACATGGTATGCTGAAATGCTACCCGACATGTATTTTAGCCACGTAGTGACCATATGCACACATGTATGTGCCTAAATGTTCTCTCACATCATGAGAAAAAACATAGTGACAGATATGGCTCTTAACCCTATGAGGTTCATAAAAAAGGATGAATAACAAAGATTCAATCCTGTGTGAAGTGAAGGAATATAAATTTGAGTCACTCTCGTTAATGAGGTCATGCCTTACACAACACAAAATATAGATCTGTTGGTCTAAGATATGAATGAAAAGAAATGTGTTGACCCAACACCAGAGTCTACATTACTAAGGCTTAGAGAAGACCAACATATGGTTCAATAAGAGAAAAATAGGAAATCCTCCATATTACTACATCACAACACAACAATGAAATGCAAACATGCAACCCACATAGCCACCATTTTGCAATAAGAAAGAAAATACTCATGCTAATAATTTTATGCTTAACTATTATTCTCATGCACTATCTCATCTCCTTGAAGCATTAACATAGCACATTAGTCCAATATGTGTAATGGTAGTTGCAAACATGTCTAATGCACTCATAACAACATTTTTGTTGGGTTGTGTTATATTCTTTCCACGACTAGCCCCAATAGTTAAGCCAGGGAGTTGGAGGGGGGGCGAAGTCCCCCCTTCATTGTACCAAGCACAACGGGGGGGTCACGGGGGGGGGAGCCCCCCTGTTGTGGGGCTTGAGGGGGGCAATGGCCCCCCTCTACAGGGTCTAGGGCAGTGCCCTAGGAAAAAATAATTTGGACCCTATATTAGGTGGGTGGACCTACCTATGGTTTTGTGCATGGATTCCGCACATGGTTTTAGGAACG
Organism: Pinus taeda; assembly: GCA_000404065.3. Lineage (NCBI taxonomy): Eukaryota > Viridiplantae > Streptophyta > Pinopsida > Pinales > Pinaceae > Pinus > Pinus taeda. The sequence continues at coordinate 56,268 of APFE030661992.1, read as the reverse complement.
ATGGTTTTCGGTCCATGTTATTTTTTAGATCTGGTCAAGGGAACTACGATTATGTTCTAATCCAGGATTAATGGATTAGGGTTTATTTATGCTTCGGGGTGTATATATATGTATTGTAACATTGAAAGGAACATACTGAAAAATCAATCTGGTAGTCCTAGTTTTGAGATCCAGGTGGAAAATATTTGTGTATATTTGTTTTATGTGTTATGCTCTCACCATTATTTATTTTTTATTTTTAGAATCTGTACGCTGGTAATTTTTGTATGGGATTAAAACCTACAATTTCAACCAAGATTTACATGTTAGGGAAAATATTAAGAAGGGGGTTGAATCAATATTTTTATTTCAATTGATCTTCAATTTCAAATTCAGCAAGGTGGACACTATTATTCTTCAGAAAAATCATGTGTATATGTGCCTTTAGTGAATGAAAGTTGCATATATGTAGATTACCATTTTTTCATAGTTTCATAAGTTATTTAAATTAACCAATGCATCATTATCTCCTTAGTCATTCATTATGCAGAAACCATGAGTAGTAAAGAGCAAATAAATCATAACACATAAGAAACACATCAATACATATGAACACTAGGAATTTAGGTGGAAACCTAATGTGAGAGAAAGCCATCATTTTTCTCGTATTTGTCTTCTTCTTTTATTATAAAGAAAACCTTCTTACAATTTGTATTGGTGTAGACTCTTACCATCATGTAGGCTCCTACCTGCAGGAGGCTACAACCTCCACTTGTTCTCCAGCACCCACTGGATGGGAGCTGCTACAACCCCCTGATCAAGTTTACCAGCACCCATCGGAAGGAAGCTTCTACTCCCTCAACAAGTTTACCAGTTACCACTAGAAGGAAGCTCTGACTCCCTCACTGAAGGCTCCAACCCCCAATGCTTCTTTGGAAAGAGTTTCATAATATTTCATATTGGATCCACTTGACTCAAACCATCAAACAATATGTAGGCCATCTTTCATCAAATTTTCAAACTAGACCCACACCAACATTATGTTGAATACCATTTAATCATTCTGAAGCCAAACATTGAAGATTGAATACCAATACTTTTTATGAAACCAATCACTAATCAAACAAAGATACCAATCAACCAATCATTTATCAAACTAAATCCAATCATCAACCAATCATTGATTGACCAAACTAATAACCATAATGTCAGATATCAGACATCCTTGACAAACAACAGAAAATTCATTTATTGTCATAGCCAAAGTAGAATTGCAAACCCTAATCAAATTCAGAACATATACGTGACTACCATTAAATATATACATGTATATATGTGTTTCATGTGCATAAAATTTGTATACAGATGCATATTGGGTAGCAAGTCGGTCAGTGAATATCTAAATGTAAATTATATCTTTGCAGCACTATCCAAACCAATATGCTCATACCAATATATCAATCATCAACTAATCACTTATTAACCAAACTAATAAGAAAACTCAGATCAATCAACAACAAACAATATAGAATCAATTCACTATCATGACCAACCATCATTACAAATCTTGATGAAATTCAACTCATAATATATATGCGACTGTAACCAACTAAACTCATGTATACATGTGTTTCTCATGCATAGGATCTGCATATAGATTTCAAATCATAGAGCTTATAAACCAAGCCATTTTTTTCAAATACGATTACATTTATAATCATCATATTGATCAATTAGCATCAAAATAACTATCTACAACCCAAATAAAGCAACAATATTAAAATTTATTAACTCAGTATGTATACGTGACTATTTGGAAACTGATCCACATATGTACGTGACATTTAGCAGTACAACCCGCATATAGATCTCAAAATACTAAATTAAGTTATCTCTTCAAAAATAGCCCATCCCATGTCAAACATAGATCCTCACGCACATAATGTCATAAATCACAAATCTAAGAAAACACATCCAGATCATAGCTCAACTATAACCATTGATCCTACATTTATTAGCAACTTAAACATTTGAAAATCAATCAAGTATATCCATCAGTTTTCATATCTCTTGGATCTGATCCATCTCCTTACTCCCTGGTTCACACTTGTTCCAAATCAAATCACACATGAATACTTTATTGCATTGCACACTTAACTCCTTGATCTCATTCTTCTTATATAGCTTTTAGTCTTTCCAATACAACAGAAAAATACTTTCATAATGTCAATAATTATTGACTGGATCAAATAAATGTTTCCATCATTATACTATGGGTAATTACCATGGTAACAGCTCCTGGTTTTCCCTTTTCGATGGTTAGGTTTCTGTATGCGACCTTTGTTCACATTACCATTGTATGTACACGACTATTCTTCACATGGACTGTGTATACCTTTTAAACTTCATACTTTCATGTTTTCTCAAGTTAAATTTATAACAATGCTACCAATGCACTTCCTTATTTCTATAATATCTGTACCAATATTCATGTTATCTGCAGTAGTTCCTTAATCATCATATTATAACTAGGTTAACATCAAGGACAACATATTAACCATAATGCCAACAATACATACTTTTATTTGTGAGTAAGAAGAATAAGAGTTAGTTGAGATCTGCCTCACTTCGACCTTTTTCAGTTTTGAAGGGGAGTTCTTTGAGCAAACCTGTGGGGTTGCCATGGGCTCGCCCCTATCTCCTGTTGTTGCAAATATTTTTATGGAGGATTTTGAATCTAAGGCTCTGAACTCAGCCCGTCTCCTACCCAAGCTTTGGAAGAGATATGTGGATGACACTAATGTCATCTGGTCTCACGGCCAAGATGAGTTAGATCTCTTCTTCGATCATCTCAATAATCAATCATCGGCCATCAAGTTCACTAAGGAACAAGAAGTCGATGGTTGCCTCCCGTTCCTTGATATTCTTATCTCTAGGAATAAGGATGGTTCCCTCTCCCACTGAGTGTTTCGCAAGAAAACTCATACGGAGCAGTACCTTCATGCTAGTTCCCACCATTTCCCTGCCTAGAAGTTGGGGGTTCTCAACACTCTGGCGACTCGTGCCTTGAGGATCTCTGATGAAAGGAGCTTCGAGGAGGAGAAGTCCCATCTCCTTAATGTCTTTATTGAAAATGGTTATAGCAGACATTTGGGACATAAGGCTTTCCTCAAAGCGACTAAGAATTCGTTATCCGGAAGAGAACCTAAGGTTCAAATTCCTGGGGTCCATCTTCCATATGTTCAAGGGACCACAGATAGGATTGCGAGGATTCTTAAGAAGCACAATATCCCCGCAACCTTTAGACCTCTTAACACTATTCATAAGTCCCTCAGATCTGTGAAGGATCCTATCAACCCCAAGGACATGAAAGATGTTTATATTATTCCTTGTTCATGTGGGATCCCCTATATCGGTGAGACTGGTCACTCCATTAACCAAAGGATTAGTGAGCATGCAGCAGACCTCAGGCATATGAGAACCAAGTCTTCCGCTTTAGCAGAGCATGTGAAGAAAACCAATCACCATGTCTGCATCAAAGAAGCTAGTGTGATTGCTAGAGTGTCGCAATTCCATCACCGAAAAGACCTCAGGCATATGAGAACCAAGTCTTCCGCTTTAGCAGAGCATGTGAAGAAAACCAATCACCATGTCTGCATCAAAGAAGCTAGTGTGATTGCTAGAGTGTCGCAATTCCATCACTGAAAATTTAGGGAAGCCCTTGAGATTGAAAAAAGGCCGAACAATCTCAATAGAGAGGATGGTTGGAAGATTAGTAGTTGCTGGGTCCCAGCGCTCTCCTCCTAGTTGTGTTCTTAACTCTTTGACTCTTAAATTAAAAATTTATTATTTATTTATTTGTTTATTTATTTTTAATTAAAATTAACATGTTTATTTATTTATTTTATTTTATATTATATAATTATAGTAATATTATATTAATATGATTTAATTTATTTTATTATTATATATTATTTTACCCTTATTAATCTATTAAGTAAATATTTTTATCTCCTTTTATCTGATATTTTATTTAAAATATAATTAACCATTAAAAGTATTTTATTTATTTACATATTTAACTTTTATTATATTTATGTATTTAACTTTTAACTTAACAATATAATATTATTATAACTGATGAGACCTGATACGATTAGGTTGAGATCAAGGAAACTGGAACAATGGCAAACGACGTTTAGGGTTTCAGCTTTCTGTCCTCAGAGCTCTGCTCCGCCTGCCACGGCAGGTCTGCAAAGCTCTGCCCTCTGTCACTAGAAGCAGTTCTGCTCACGACTGACACCACCCTGACCCTGCAAGAACTCAGTATGCAGCTCGCAAAGGGGGGGGACTCTGCCCCTCCCCCAAACCACGCCGGTTCTAAGCAGAAGAGTACCGCAGATGACTCAGAAGGGAATCCAAGCGACATTCCAAAGGTTAGAACGCCCTCCAGGGATGACGACGCGAATCAAGAAGAGGAAACTACAGTCAGATCTACCACTTGCAAACCAGTAGCTGCCATCATTCCCACAGTGGAATTCCCCAGCCACAGAATCAATGCCAGAATCCAATACATGAGAGACCATGCACTAATAGGCAAGTTTATAGGTATTTGGCCTACGGAAAGAGCTCTTAGCAGTTGGATAAACTCAAAATGGGCACCCAAAGGCCATATCTCCCTGCATCTAGGCCCTAAGGGATTTTTCACTGTTGTTTTTAACTGTCTGGAAGACCGAAATAGGGTCATCGACGGAGGACCCTACTTCTTCAACGTTGCAGGTCTGTATCTCAGAGCTTGGGTTGAAAGATTCAACCCAGATAAGGAAGATCTTAGCTACGCGCCAGTCTGGATAAGACTTTATTCTCTTCCATGGGAATACTGGGAAGAAACATCTCTGAAAGAAATAGGAAACAAGCTGGGAGAGTTCATCAAAGCGGCAGAAGACACAAAATACTGCAGATTCACTTCCTATGCGCGCATCTGTGTTTACATGGATCTCAAACAACCCCTGCCAGACAAGGTAAGATTTCGACACGAAGACTCTGAATGGATTCAAATGATTGATTATGAACATGTTCCTTTTAGGTGCCGGAAATGCCATAATATAGGGCATCTGTTCCGAGACTGCCCGCTCAATAGAAATACAACTGATAGCACACCAGCAGACAATAAGGAAGCAGATGGTTTCACAAAGGTTGTTAATTGCAGACGAGGTAACAAAAAACCCTCGGCCAATGCAAAACCAGATTCAGCTAACAAACCAAAAGCAACCAGTCCCAACAGCTTTGGAGTCCTAGCTAATTTGGAATCGCAAGATCCGCATCAGGAAATGCAAAAGATCAAAAACCTAATTCGGGAGCTCCCAGAAGGTCCTTCCCCTCAGGTTCAAGATCCTCCACTTGACAAAATGCATACCCCTCCTACAGATCCTCAAGTAGAAGGCCTCCAAGCAATGAAGACGGAAATCCCAGAAACGAGTTCAAAAAAATCAAAAGAAGCAGAGGCAGCCCCACCAGATCCAGAGCTGATGGAAGAGGATTCTGAGAACTTTGATATAGGCGAATTAGACATACTCACCCTGGAGCTACCTTGTAAAATAGGAAATTTCGACAAGATTCCCGAAAGGCAACTGGATCAATTGGAAGAAGTTCTACAGAAAGAACACAAGAAACACTCGCTGGGGGTACAAATCGGTAGCCCATGGGACAGTAAATTCATCATAAAGGACAACAAGAAAAGAGGTCGGAAAACCACCCTGGAAAAAACCATCAAGATAGGTGAAGTGCTTGTAGAGTCAGGTCGATATCCGAAGCTGACTAAGTTTTACAACATCCACCCCAAGCCCCCTCAATGAAGCTAATCTCCTGGAATATAAGAGGGCTCAACAGCCCCAGGAAAGGCAGACTCTTAAAAAACATGCTCATGCAGGAAAAACCAAACATCCTCTTTGTTCAAGAAACCAAGTGTAACATGACATTTCTGGAAAAGATAGCAGCAAAAGTATGGCCAGGTGGGCAGGTCTCAGCAGTAGACGCGCAAGGAGCCTCGGGAGGCCTGGAAATCCTCTGGGACTCCAGAATTATACAACTTAGCAACATTCATGCTAACAAAAATTTCATACAAGCAACATTTCACTTGCTCGGTACCAACTCTCATGGTCATATCACCAATGTTTACTTTCCGCAGGATTCTCAGCTAAAAGAAGAAATTTTGGACCATCTTTCAACACTCAACTCCAACAGGCAATACCCTCTCTCGATAACAGGAGGGGATTTCAATATGATAACAGGAATGGAAGAAAAGCAGGGGGGAAGGGACATTGGCATCCGCGATGGTCACCTACTCAAAGACTTCATTCAATTGAATTGGTTAATTGACCTCCCTTCAAATAATGGACTCTTTACATGGACCAACAAAAGGGAAGGACTCCATCACATCGCCTCCAGGTTAGATCGCTTCCTCATCTCAGATAATGCACTGTATCTTGGAGGAGATTTAGTTTCTACCATATTACCTATATTAGGATCTGATCACTGGCCTATTGAACTCCAATGGCAGCGGCCAGGTAATACTACTAAACGCCCTTTCCGCTTTGAAACTTTCTGGCTCACACACCCTGATTTCAAGGATTTTGTCAGACAAACCTGGATAAAATACCAACCCTCAGAAAAATCCAAAATGGCTAGATTCCAAAAGAAACTGCAATTCCTCAAAAAAGAGATCAAACAATGGAATCAGACCATCTTTGGTAACACCTTCTCAGCTCAAGCCATGCTTAATCAGGAAATGAAGAAAATCCAAAACCAAATCATGGCTGGAGGACGCACAAGTGATCTCACAATACAGGAACAGAGGGTTGAAGATCAACTTCAAAATAGAGCCCAGCAGGAGGAAATTCTTTGGAGGCAGAAGTCTCGCATACGGTGGTTAAGGGAGGGGGAGAAAAATACTAAGTTCTTCCACAAAACCACAGTTCAACGCCGAATGCACAACCTGATCTCTCACATCCAAAATGATCAAGGTGAACGAGTGGAAACGCATGAAGGTATAGAAGAAAATTTTCTCCGATACTTCAAGAAAGCCCATCAGGAACCAAGTGTGGACAGGATCCCAGCTATCGAAAAAATTCTTCACCACATACCCAAACTTATTACTCCAGAGCACAACCACCTCCTTCTCCAACCAATCCAGTTTCACGAGGTGGATATTGCAGTCAAGAACTTAAAAGTAGGAAAAGCACCAGGACTCGATGGCTTTACTTCGGACTTCTTCCATCACTTTTGGTATCTCATTCAAATAGAAGTTTGGCAACTGGTCGACGAATCAAGAGCTTTAAGATGGATGTACCCGGGGTTGAATGCCACATTCCTGGCCCTCATCCCCAAGTCAGCGGAAGCCAACAAACCTGACAAATACCGACCGATTGCTCTTTGCAATATCATATATAAAATAGTCTCAAAAGTCATCGCCAATCGGTTGAAGCCTTTATTACCTCTCATTATCTCTCCAGAGCAATCCGGATATGTGGAAGGGCGCCAAATCACAGATGGAATCATCCTCACCCATGAGATCATACACTCTCTGAAGCAAACCAAGAAGCCAGGTATGCTGCTCAAAATAGATCTATCCAAAGCTTTCGACAGCATTAGCTGGCAATACATTCAAAAAATTCTAAATGCATTTGGTTTTGATCCTTCATGGACCAAATGGATCATTAGTCTCCTCTCTTCTTCCTTCTTTTCTATTTTGATCAATGGCATACCCTCTGAAACCTTCCGCCCCTCCAGAGGCATTAGGCAAGGGGACCCGCTCTCACCCTTTCTCTTTGTCATAGTTGCGGAAGGTCTTGGTCGCATCATTAAGTCAGCTGCTCTCACCCACAGACTGAAAGGTCTCTCTTTCAATAACTCCCCCGCCTTCTCCCATTAGCAATTTGTGGATGACAATATGCTCTTTGGTCACCCCTCCGTCCAAGAAGCTCGACTCCTCAAAGATTTACTGTCTACCTTCTCAGATGCCACAGGTCCTCTCATTAATCGAGTCAAATCCCAAATCTTCTTCTTCAATACCCCTATGTCCACTCAAAATTCGATAGCCCGAATTCTTGGATTCACCATCGCAAACCTCCCCTCCAAATATTTGGGTGCACCCATGATAGCATCAGCTCTCAAACACGCCTCATGGACAGACCTTTTGGACAAATTTGAAGCTAAGCTCTCTCTCTGGACTTACAGATCCCTGAATATGGCAAGCAGAGTTATTCTCATCAAAGCTATCTTACAATCTTTACCTCTTTATTTATTCTCTCTCTTAGCAGCTCCAAAATGGGTAATCAAAGCCATAAGAAATCTCCAGCGTAATTTCCTTTGGGGCAGTTCTGGTCACAATCGTAAGTGGGCACTGCTAAAATGGGATAAGGTCTGTCTTCCCAAGAAGTCAGGTGGCATCGGAATCCGAGACCCAGAACTCAGCAACACGGTCATGGGAGCCAAACTATGGTGGCGTTGGCTAGCCCACCCTAACACACGCTGGGCCTCATTTTGGACAGCTAAATATGCCAGTAACAAACCAATTGAGGACAGAATCCGTATGTCGGAACTAAGTACAGGCTCTATCATATGGAACGCAGCCATTCAACACAGGCATCTTATCCAACGACACTGTTTTTGGGAAATAAGGGATGGAACTACAGCCAAATTTTGGGATGACTCATGGCAGCAATTCCCAAAGCTTAGAGACCTTCTGCAGGATCTCCCACCCACCCAACAACATCCTCAACACTTAGAAACAGTCCATAGATTCTGGAGCCCCTCTAACAACCAAAAGTGCAGACAATGGAAAGGGACAAATCAAATCCTAGGCGCAGAAGGTAACGAAGGAATCAAACAAGCTCTTGCTACAGAACTACAAAAAAGGCAGATAATCATGAACGAAGGACCGGACTTGCTTAGATGGGGATATGAAGAAAAAGGCACCTTCTCCACCAGAGAGGCATACAACATCATAGTAAAGGATAGAATCACTAAAGACAAATTATGGGATCAAATCTGGAACTCCTATATATGGCCAAAGATATACACATTCCTATGGCTGCTATCTCATAATCGGATTCTCACATGGGATAACTTACGCAAAAGAAGTTTCTCAGGACCATCCATATGTCTTAACTACAGACAAGAGGAATAAACTGCGATCCATCTACTGCTTCAGTGCCACATGGCAAGGCAACTATGGGAAAAAGCGATCTTTCAATGCCAAAAGGATCACAGAGTTCAAGGCAACCTCAAACTGGCCACAATCCCCCTATCAAAGCCAGCTCCTAAACTCTCTCTGGCAACTCATTCCTGGATTCGTAATGTGGAATATCGGGAAAGAGAGAAATAGACGCATATTCAAAAATCAACACCAATCAGTGGACCAACTCTGGATTATCCTTCTCAGGAATTTAAAAGAATCGCTTTCCATTCATAACTAGACTGCTGAAGATCTTCCTTCGACTCCCACAGAAAAATCCATTTGGGACAATTGGCAAATCTCTCTACCTCATCAGGCAGCTTCCAAGAGTACCATCCCCATCAAACAAGAGAAGAAAAAAATTTGGACTCCCCCCCCTCCCAATTTATTCCAACTCAATTTTGATGGGGCTTCCAAAGGCAACCCTGGACTATCGGGTTATGTAGGAGTCTTCAGAGATCATTCCGGAAATCCGCATCTCATTTACCTAGGCTCCAAAGGATGGGATACAAACAATTCGGCGGAATTGGAAGGACTCTGGCAAGGACTTGTTCTAGCTCAGGTGCATAACTTCTTCCCTCTAGTAGTTGAAGGAGACTCACAAATTATTATAAACATGGGCAAACATCTCGCCTAGGGAGCTCCAATTCACAGAGTAAGTAAAAGTTGGAGAATGGCACACAGATTGGATCTTATCCAACAATGGCTTGCTCAGCACCAGGCAGTCTCCTTCCAGCACACCGTCCGTGAGGGAAACAAGCTAGCCAATTTCCTAGCAAATGTCGGAGTCGATATCATCACCGAAGCCTTCTTAGCAACTACTCTCACCATCGGTACAGAGGAACAACTCAGGGAATACATCAACCTTGTCGAAAGAGACAGACCTCCTCCTAATGCAGTTACCCCGGATCCGGGTGTTCTATCAGATCCGACACCTCACCCTCATGCGTGCCCTGCGTCAGGCCGTCGGATTGGCACCTGGACGGACACTGCCGCGATTAATTAACTTCAGTTCTCGATGAGGGGTATTCAATGGAATTTGTTAGTTCACTGTGTGGAGATCCCTTTGGGCATTTATGTTGATCAGTCGTTTGCAAGTGAATTAATGCCTCTCCACGGCTCAACCTTGCAGCCCTCCCGCGATATAATGGAGCTCTCCCCGCCCAGTTGCAGACATTCCTTGCAACATTCCTTCCGTCAGCTTGATCTCCGATTTGCTCAGCCAGAGGTCGATCCCTCTGTGTCTCTTCTGCCCTGGTCACCAATTGGCATTCAGCAGAGCGCCCGCAGTAAGACATCTGAGGAAGCCATGACTCGAAGCCGCGGTGTGCCTCGCAGAGGAAGCTCCTCAGCCTCCATAGGGCGTGCCCGTCCATCTCCTTCTCCGCTTATAATTCCCATCTCCTCCGCCTCCCCGTCTTCGCCTCCGCCCACCCCCTCCAGGCCTACGCCCAATTCCTCATTCCAGAATTCGCGCTTTACATTTCGGAGCCGTCTCAATAAGCCCATTATTACCTTCACCACTACTATCATGGTTTCTGAAGAGGCAGAAATGCCTGTCGAGCCTATTAGTTCTTCCACTACCCCGTCCCCTGAGGAAAGCCTCTCTCATGAGGCGGAGACCAATCCTAATCCAACAGCCATGCACATGCAGGAAGATTCTCCGAAGAATGTTGAGGTTTTTAGCACTCCAATCGTGGAGGAAGACGAGGTAGTGGCTTGTGGTCCTGTTCAGCACAACTTCGGCATCATGCACATGCTCAATCAGTCTGAGGAAGGCGCAATTGAAGAAGATGAGGCTTCTTGGCCAGCAGCTCCAGAAATGCAGATAGCCAAGCGCTCCGACCCACAAACCGCGGGCGAGTAAGCTTCTCTTCAGTTGGGTTGTTGTTTCTGCTCAGTTTTCTGGCACTTCTCTCTTCTCATCCGCTAGCTTCTTTATCCTTCTCGGATATGTTTAATGTAATGCTGAGGCCGACCTCAACCCATGTTTGTTTTTTGCTGAATCACAAGGTTATCACCCGCTCTCGTGACTAGACGGAAAATTCATGTGGTTGGCTTCCTTTGCTTGGCATCTATTGCAAGCAAGAAGTACTTTTGTAATGACTTCACTCCCTCTGCTGGCTTGAGCAAACTTCTCTCTCACAGGCACAGAGGTATCTCTCTGATCAATAGTCTTTCTGCTAAGGGCCGGGAAACAGGCCCTCTGAGGCGTAGACCTCATTGTAAATATTTTTACCTTTTATTTTAATAGAATTAGCACTTATTCAAATATATATATATATATATATATATATATATATATATATATATATATATATATAATTTAATTGGAATATATTATTTATATAACATATATAATATTTAATAAATAATTTAATTAAATAAATAATTACTCCTTATTTTATTTATTTTTTATTTTTTATTATATATATATATATATATATATATATATATATATATATATATATATATATATATTTGATTATTAATAAATAAATAAATAATTTACTTTTTAAACTAACCATTAAATTAAAATTATTATTAAATTATTAAAGGAACTTCTCGTCACTTAACAACCTAAATATTATTTTAATTAAACTATATATATATTTGTATGATATTAATAATAATTATTAAATAATTTAAATAAACAAATATATTATCTTTTTATACTAACCACAAAAATTATTTTTATTTATTGTTATTAATCCTAACTTTTATTCTAATAACCTAATATTATAACTTTATATATACATATATATATTAATAATTATTAATAAACAATTTGAATAAATAAATAAATTACTAACCATTGGAAGTATTTTATTTATTTATATAATTTTTTCTTACCTAATTTGACTTATTTCTTGAAATAATAATAATAAAAATAGTAAGAATATTAAAATAATTTGACCGAGGTCCTAAGGTCAAAATTAGCCGTTATGAATTTAGTCGTTGGAGTCTCTGCTTAAACTATTTAACATGCTAAGCTCGGTCTGTTTCTTCAACTTGTCCTGATGATGAACCACACTGGTTGGTTCGAAACACGTCGACAAAATTATTTCTATGTGATTTTCGCCGAAGATTCTTCTCTAAATTCTACATTCCAAAAAGAAGGTTTGCACCTCGAGGGATTTAATCCTTCTTAACGCATGATAGATATGGAATTCGATGTATGTAGGATGGTACTTTATTAGGGTACGATAGACCATATTGGTCTTAGTGAATCATCATTATCATCATCATCAATAAAATATTTCAATCATATAAATTAATCACTTGAAAAATACATTTATTTAATAAATATTTATAATAACTTTATTATGAATTAATATTACTATATTATGAATTAGTTGGCCAATAGTTACATCATCATTTAGCTTTCTCCACCCAAAACACAAATGATCACGTCAAATCAAGGTCAAGGCTCGACCAGATTGATGTATTCAAATTTCCACATGTCTTCGCGAATTAAGGAATCAAGCCTTACATAAGTGACTTATCGGAAAAATCAACCATCACTAAAATGATTGGTACCTATGAACGATACTAGTCTACAAACACTAAAATGACTGGTACCTGTTAGCCCCTAAGGTGCAGTGCTACTATTTTTAGTGGAAATGTCCCATGTTTTAGCTCTGACGGCCACGTCTCCTCTTGCTCTGCATTGTCCATAAGCCGGACTTCAAAATATTACTCTTGCATCTGTAATTGGATCGGGTCCTGATCCAAATGGATCCAAATATGCTCTCTAAGTCTTCAAAAGCTAGTAAAATCATGCCAAAGATCAAAACAATCGCATGAGAAGAGCCCTTAGAATGACGAAGAAACACTATCGGGAGGCCAAAAACACATAAAAATAGTGAAAAACAAAGTATGGAGGCATAAACAAGTGAAGGCACAGTAGCCGTCAGATCTGGCCAATCAATAGTCCAGATCTGGTCGGAAAATCGCAATCGGCAACCACAACAGAGCGCTTACAACGACCCAAGGCTATCCCAATATGCGATTGCGACTAATTGCATCGTGATATCGCAATCGGAGAAAAATTATGGAGCGGGGCCTATACCCATACATATATGCGATACGATTAGCCGGACCCGATAGCTATATAAACATTATTCATAGATTTTAAGATTAGCTGAAAGGAGTTTTTTAATGTATTTTCACATATTTCATTATTTAACGAAATACAAAGGAGTAAGGCTGAAGTGACTTGCGATAGCGATGAGGATGGACCCAATAGAGGAATAGACCGTATTTAAGGACTTTTGAAGTCCGAAATGAACATAGTTTTGACGGAGTTTCACAGTGCTGCAACATTTCTCTGTGTAAAACAGAAAATAGTCGTTTTCGGTATTCGAAAGGATTTCAAAGGCCCGAAGGCCCATTCCGTTACAGTATAGAGGTCAGGAGACAGAGGCTGGGAGACAGATGGCCGAAAGGGGAAAAAGACACAGCACGATGCAACCGAACCAACGGAAGTGATCATGGAGCATCACTGGCACGAGTGAGCTACCTAACAGCACAACAACATTACCAGAATTTGGTTACTAGGTTGTTAGAAAAAGAGACCTCTGGCTCATGTCTGTCTAATCACAGAATCAAGCAGTTAGAAGCCAAAGGGGATAGATTGAGACACCTCAAGCCTCACAGAGCCCTAAAGCATTGTAAAAAGCCTGTAAATGGCTGAAAGTTAGAAGTATCAGGGGTTCAACTTTTGGAGATTGTGGAGACTCTGCTCCTCACAGCGTCTCATATTCATTCCAGTAATACAAGCTTCTTTTGTTGTTATATGTTCAATCGCCATCTTTCCCTCTATTCTAAGCTCGCACTTGAATGGGTTATTCATGTTTTCTTCTCTGTCGAATGCCAGATAACTGTCATCTTATCTCTACGTTGACAAATTAGATTTGTAAGCTTCATTTGCTTTCTGTAGCTAGCCATTCATATGTGTTTATGTATGTATCTACTGGTACAGTCAGGATTCTCCATCTATTCATTGAATCTATAAACTATTGAGCATTAGTGGTTGAAAGCCTTGTCAAGCTGAGGGTGTTTATGCATGTTTTGAGTGAAAATAGAGTTGAAACAGTCATCTGACTTGATGAAAACCTCAATCCATTCCAATAGTTCAAAGAACGATATTGAAGAATTATATGTTTCCAGGCTTCTTCGAGCTACAACCTAAGAGAGCTTCCTGGAGTGCTAACAATACCTATGAAGGATACCAGTCTGACTGGTAGTTATGAACGATACCAGTCTGACTGGTAAGTATGAACTTTAGGTGAGCCATCGTTTCTTAATCAAAAACATATGAGATGAAACTGATATGTAATTTTCTAATGCTATGTGTTTTTATAATAGTTAAATTATAAAATTTAAATGTCTATTAAGTTGTTTAAATTTTAACGAAGAGTTGAGGATTTCACAAAATAAAATATATTTGGCTAAATCGAGAGTTGCATAATATTAGTGAGAACATTAAATAAATGATTTATTTTCTATTCAACATTGCAGGTAATTATCTCAATCAAAATTCAATATAGTGAAAAAAACAACTTATGATTTACTTTACAAGCTTATTGCAAGTCAAATTCTTCAAATTCTACATTCCAAAAAAAGGTTTGCACCTCAAGGGTTTAATTCCTCTCGGCGCATGATAGATCGAGAATCTAGACTAGTACTTTCTTAAAGTCCGATAAACCATATCAGTCTTAGTGAATCATCTTCATCATCGATAAAATATTTTAATCATATACATTAATCATCTAAATAATACATTTATTTAATAAATAATTATAATAATTTTATTATGAATTAATATAATTATATTATTAAAAACAGTATTAATTAAAATTAATTGAAAGCACCCAATCATTAATATCAACCATTTTTATTTTATTAAAAAATATTAATCCAAAAAACTTCTAAATATATATTTAAGTACATGCTCCAAAGGATTTCTAATAGATCCAAAGGGACCTTTTGTAACCTTTTCTTTCTGTACTGGTGGAAATGAGCTAACTCTTGTGGGTCCAATCTTAAAGTAGACAAATGTTTCACTTGTGAAAATATCTCAGCTGACTCAAACAAGTCATCAAAATCAACATCCTCATGGTTGAATTGTCTTATATTACTGAAGCAGTGAAGTTCTATGCAACCTTATTGGGGTCAAACTGTCTGCTATGAATGGTGGTAAGATTTAAATATGTAATGTGATCGATTTCAAGAGTATCATGCTTGAAATTGTGTAATGCATAAACACCGCATTGGATGGGAAAGGAAGGCCAAAGTGACTTTTCAGATTCTTTTAGGGTCTTGGTTATCCCATCCCCTACAGTTTGGTAAGCAATTTCTCTGGCAAGTAGTTTATTTGGTACATACCATGGGAGAACATGGGGAGGTGCTAAACTTCCAAAGACTTGGACATAAGTAAATAGTTCTTTCCCAAACCACCTACCTATTGGTAAAATATCAATCTTGGCCTCATCAGATAACCTTGGGGCCCTATTGTCAAAAACAGCTTGGTGGATTGGTAGCATAATTCCTTGGTCAATTTTGTAGAAATGGGTTTGAAAATTGGATTCCCACAGGATTTTGTGATATACATGAATGGGGGTAGGATCTTGAATAGTCCATTTCCACCCCATAGTTAGGAAACTGGTAGTGAAACTGACTGCATCCATAATGTAGGCACTCATAAACAATGGTGGGACTTTTCTAGAGGTGACATATCGGTGTTGTTTATATTCCCAAATTTTTAAGGCAAGGTTGTTAGACAAGATAGTGCCCCAATCCATTATAAAATAGTTTACTACTGCATCAATTAGGGGAACCCACTCAACAGAGAATTCAGTGGTATTGACATATTCAAACAATCTACAAATCATAGCTGCAATATAAGAGTAGGGAGAACCAAGAGATGATATAGAATACATACCCGATTTCTCATATTTGTGCTTGTTTGAATTGGACCTCCACTATTTAATTGGGTTTGATGGTTCCTCATTCTCAGCTACGAAATGCTCAAGGAACGCTTTATCATACACCTTCTTTGGATCTAGTATATGATACATTCTTTTCAAGTCTTCCGCTATGAGGGATCCAATAATCTTTTTCCTTGAGGTCTGGAATGCTCAGTCGGCAATGTTAATATTGTCTATTATCCATTTTACCATATCGGTGTTTTGTAAAATCTTAGGTCCAACATAATTCTGTGAAGGAAAGAACTTATAGCTTCAAAGTGGGAGGCTTCACAAGAGGTAGTGGCATATGTTGTTGCTTTACTTTGAATTATCCTTGGACCCTCGCTCTCCAGCAACTCGTACATGGTTTCCCATGAGGAAGTATCACTGTCGATAGTGCATTCTGTGTTTGAGAATAATGGGGGGATTTTTGTTACATCAGAAGTAGAGGATTGTGTAGCTTCGTTGGGTTTCTTTCCTTTCTTTGACTTAGTCATTTTGTTACACAATTCTTTCTTGGGCGAAACCTGCAAATTGAGAATACAAAGGAATGAAGAGCAATAGGATTTAAACGCGGAAGCATAAAAACACACAAGGCTTTGAAATGAAGGAAAGGGAATTTTAAATGTGAATCAATCTAAAATGCCATCAAATCTCCTTGGAATTTGAAATCATAAATACTGTTAGAATCCTTTAATAACTGAAATCATGCCTTCACGTGGTTATTTATTATTCATTAATATAGCGCATCGTAAAACCTTTTCAAACGGTAAATAAAACTTATCTTCGAGTACCCCACCGATATGCAATAGTGATATCACCGTATCGTTTTATTAAGTATGAGAGATGTGCAATTATGATAATCTCATTATCGCAATATGACAATCGAGGCTTATGACGTGCATGTCACAATTCTAGGAAAAGGTGACACTTTGTGAAGGTTTCTAAAATGGCTTTTGCATGTAACCCCCAGCTTCTAAAAATAGATCCCTAAAATCTAGGGATGATTTTTCTTTTTTTTCTTTTTTCATTTTCAGGAAAAAGTTACCTATGCATGCAAGGAAATATTGCACAGTCATGGAGGGAACCGGTCAACCTCTGAGCACATGTAATAGAAAACAAGCCTTGGGATGACTTCTGCATAGTTTTTGGGCTGACTAGCTCTTGCTGCCTCTCAAGCTCTGTGTAATTTCTGGATAGAAGCCAAGGTTTCCCGTCAGAACTGCGCAAATTCTGAGAGAAAGCCCAGTGATGGGTTTCTCTGTGCAATTTTCTTGGGGAAGGCATCCTGCATACTCTGCGCAATTTTGGAGAGCGGTTCTAGCTGTTAGTATGCACTGCGCAATTCTAGAGGGAAAGGTTGACTACCCTCAAGTTCCGCACAATTCTCCAAGTCAGCACAAGAACCAGTTGAAGACTAAGTCACAGGAGGCCAACTTGCGGGTGAAAGGTAAACAAGTTAGCAAACACAAGCTGATAAGCCGAACAAACTCAACTAAAAGCATAAGTAACTGGGTAGTGAAAGACATGCTACCAAGGATGGTTGGTAGGGAGGCTCCAAAATGAAGTAGAGGAAAATTTTGGGAGGATGGTTGTAGCCACTACAATAGGTTCTCAGGGTATCATCAAGTCCGAATAGAAGAGGAGGACAAGAAGAAAACAATGTTCACCACATAATGGGGCTTGTACGCATACCACGTCATGCCTTGTGGCCTAAAGAATGTGCTTGTTGTGTTCTCCTGAATTTTCATTTCCACCTTCAGAGACTACATCACTGGTTCTTGTAGGTATACATGGACGATTGGATAGTTTACAACCTGTTGAAGAAGCATGCCAAATTACTTAGAGTAATTTTTGATTGGTGTAGATAGCTACAAATATCCCTAAACCTAAAGAAGTGTATCTCTGCAATTCCATTTGGTATGGCGTTGGGCCACATCGATTGCAAAGACGGTGTTTGTGTGGACCCTCCAAAGGTTGAGACAATTTCAAATATGGAATCGTTGGCTAATATGAAGTAGTTGTGATCGATGCTAGGCCACATAGGGTATTATCGCTGATTCATCCAAAATTATGCATCCATAACCGCCCTCATGGAGAAGCTACTCAAGAATACGGAAACATTCAATTGGACGAAGACTTGTTAAGTGGCATTGAACATCCTAAAGTAAAACTTGCTAGGTTCTCCCATCTTAGTATACCCAGACTGGAACAAAAAATTCCACGCACATATCAATACATCAGGGATTGTGCTAGGGGTAGTGTTGGTGCAACCAGGGGAAGGGAACTTGGATCATTCAATATTCTTTGCAAGTAGGAAGTTGTTAACTGCAGAAAATAACTATACCACGACCAAGAGAGAAGAACTAGCCATGGTATACTCCTTGCAAAATTTTTAGCACTATTTACTTGGAGCCCCGTTCAAATTCTTTACAGATCGCTCGACATTAAAATACTTGGTCAACAAGCCAGTCTTAGAGGGAAGAATCTACAAGTGGCTACTGTTGTTCCAGGAGTTTACATTCGAGGTTATCATTAAACCAGGCCGGTTGAATGTGGGACCAGATCACCTCTCCAGACTAGAATCAAGGGAAAGTGGGGTCTCCCTAGATGATCAACTATCGAATGTTGATTTATTCCACATAGAAGCAATACCTGACTACTTGGAGGAAATTGCAACTTTTCTATCCACAGGGCAATGTCCGGAGGGACATACAGCAATGCAAAAGTGACACATGCTGGTGTGAGAAGTTGACTATCAGTTGATTGCAGGACATATTTATAAGTTGGGCCTCGATCAAGTCTTGTGACGATCTCTCCTCCAACATGAAAGGAAAGATGTACTATGGGAGTGCCACTCTGGAGTTGCAGGAGGGCATGTCGGGGGAAAAGAAATGGTGAGGAAGGTCTTGCAAGCAGGGTTATGGTGGCCTACACTCTACAAGGATGCCAAATAATATGTGAAAGGCTATGATGTGTGTCAGAGAGTTGGAAAAATTTCACATCATGATGAATTACCACTACAACCAATATGTACAGTGTAGATCTTCGAAAAGTGGGAAGTTGATTTCATTGGGCTGATCAACCCACCAGCATGTCATTATCATGCACGATATATCGTCACATCTTCCGAATATCTCATGCAATGGGCAGAGGCGGCATCAGTTAAATATTGTACAACAAACACAATGACAAGGTTTATTTTTGAAAATATCGTATCCAGGTTTGGATGCCCAAAAATCCTAACAAGTGACCAAGGGACTCATTTTATAAATGAAGTAGTTGCTTCCATCCTGCTGAATGTCCTAGTCCAACATCATAAGAGCAACCCATACCACCCTTAGGCTAACGAGATGATTGAAACATTCAACCAGATACTGGAGAAGAGACTAACGAAGATATGCTTGGAAATTCGAGACAATTGGGATGAGCGTGTACTAGCCACGTTATGGGTGTAGCGAACGAAAATCGAGCGATCACACAAGAAAACACCGTTCCAGTTGGTATATGGACGAGAATCCATGGTACCTACTGAATTTGCAGCACCGAGTATATTCATTGCTCAAGATACAAAGATGAAATACGATGCATCGCTACATAAGCGGTTGGAGGAATTGATGGAATTAGATGAAGCCAGATTTATAGCTGAATTCCACCAGTTTATTGAGAAAACAAGGCAGAAAGCATGGAACGACAAGCACATTAAGAGAAAATTGTTCACAGTTGGAGGAATTTTTTTATTATAAGACAACAAGTTTCAGAAGTTCCCAGGTAAGTTGCAGATGCATTGTCTTGGTCCATTCATAGTCGTGGAAATCAAGGAGTCCGGAGTAGTGAAACTTGCGCAACTAGATGGAATATTGATACCAGGATGGGCGAATGGTGCATGCTTGAAGCCTTTCCATCAGTACAACACCCAATATTCTAATTCATGAGGTCTTTGAAAAGGGCCTATAGGTAGGTTTAGAGTTAGTAGTAATAAGACAATCAAGCAATTAGTCCATTTAATTTATTTTAATTTTATTTTCCATATAATAATTCTGGTGTGTTAGCTCAGTTGCAGCACCTATGCCACCTCACCACAACGGACAGTCTTCGTGGAGGTCAGTCACACATTTCACAAGTCTTATCCATCGTATTCAGAGTGTTTTCCATAATAATGAGGTAATAATACCCTTGTCAGGTAAATTTCCATAGAATATTTTCTTGTTGTGGAAAGAGAACCAATAAATTCACCATTACGATCACATTACTCATCTGCTCCACTTTCTACTTTTCCCATCATGCGTCATCCAAGTTAGGTACAGCTTAGCCAGTGACCAGTTAACATGATCAAGTATGCATAGGTAAAGTTGTCATAGTAATTAGTTAGCGAGTCTAGTCAGAAACGTCGTGTCGAATTTGGTCTACTTAATTTGCATGGTTATGAAGGAATTTTCAGAAGTTCCAATTCAGGTGACAAAATTCTTCGAGTCTCGGCTTGAAACTCAACAACGTTACTCAAGCACTTACTATTAGTTCCCTATAACTGTCATATATCAATAATGTAAAAGTATGATGAAGATAATCTTAGTTCCTGAAGACAAACTAGATGACAGAATATTGTTATAGATCATTCTATGGGAAATATGAGAAGGAAACACTGGTAGACAACGATCTTTCGAATTGTTTCCAGTATCTAGTGCTCAAGTGAGAGTTATATACAAAAGAAGCTTCGATGGGTGATGATACAATGGCAACGAATATCAAAGGAACATCTCAGTCACTTCAGCGTTCGACTTTGATAAATTTGAGGAGTTTGTAAATTTTCAGAACATCTTTTATTGCAATGAAATGCACTAACATTCTAGGGAGAAAGATGCATGGTGGTTCACTTTGGTTAGACAAATAATGTCCAATTCATGTGGAGGAAATTCGATGCCTCACCAGGCTCTCACCAACAGGAGATGAAATCTCGACCGTGTGCAAGTCCAGGTCGAAGCGAGCCAAGAAGGAGGGGGACAATGATTATTGCAGTGAGTATAACACCAAGCGCAGTGGCAAGGGCACTAAAATAAATTTGATCAACAAGGACCACATCATATTCACTTGCTACATCATTGCAGGGAAGGTAATGAGACATTTCTCTAGAAATGAGTGCACATTGGACACCATATCAGTTGCAGGGCACTATTGCGAAGGAATTTTGCTCAACCAATCAACATTTCTACTGAATGAGTTATTTGAAGCTTGTGAGGATCTATACAGACGAACCAAAAATTTCATTTTCGGGTATTTGATTATGACTTTGGTGATGTGGAAATGGCGTGTGCCAGCAGGGAGGAACCTAGCGAAAATCACAGATGAGCAACCACTAACGCTCAGATACACACAATGGAGGATGTCTACGGACCTTAGCAGCAAAGAGATCAATGAGGTATGATTTAAGGACTGGTACCTGAATATTGTTGCCACCATAAGGGCGATAGAAAGAATCCCCAAGGGATTGCTCGATAACTACTCACACTAAATCTGGTTTGGGGTAACATATGGCAATACTTATATCAGGCTATAATGCATCCATCGAGAGACTTTTCAAATGAGGCCATAGTGGTTCACATTGACAGAAGGGCATTCCACATGGAGGTCGGATCATGGCCAGGGGTCCTCTGCGAGATTTCAGATGGCCATTTCAAATATTTGTTCGGGGGCATGCAACCACAATGACTGACAAGAGGCATGGTTGGGAGCAATAGGAAGAGGGGGTCAGAGGAGGAATTATAGTCGATGGTCTGTCAAATGGAGCAACAGATGAGCTCCATTCAGCAGACAATTTCCATCTTCCATGGTTCAACATGTACGACTCCCCAGTCCAGTGATTTTCAAGGATTTACTTTGTTCAATCCGATCATAACTACTCCCCTAGTTTTGGCTATCCCCCATCATAGCCCTCACTTTGAGATAAAGCCAACCATCACCAAACCCAGGCAGCCCAAAGGTACCAAGGTACGAGCGGCCAAGAAGCAAAAGACAATGCCTGCCGTGACTATTGTTGACCTCACTGGAGATGGACTCCAATCAGCATTGGCCTCCCCAATTGTTGAAGAAAACCCACAATATACCTCTAGTGTCTCACCCAGGTTGTGGGATCCATCCCCCCATACAACTTCCACCTTCATGACCCTATCTAACATAGTCCCTCCAGGTACTTGAATAACCACAAAAGAAATGGAAGTCAATTCAGCTATCCAATCCAACAAGTCACTAAACGGGGGTGAAGGCCATACTGTTGTTCAAACATCCCTAGTATCCTTATTGCTAGGAATGGGCCAACTCCCGGGCGAAGAACCAGTCACATCAAAACCACACTCGACTGTGATCAAACCGTTTGAAGCCTCATTTCCTATAAATTTCCCAGTGGTTCGAGAGTGAGTCATTATCCCTCTTGCTCCCCAATTTCTTGAAACCACACAACCTACAACTTCCCCCCAAGGCCAATTAGAAAAATCCATTGCTAGTGGCCAACCCCTGTAAAGAAACTTCCTGAACCCATCAACAATGAAACCTAAGAACCTTCAGCATTGGTCATCTACACAACTATTCAGATTTATCAAACAGGAAGCTCAGAGCGATAAACAGATAAATAATGACATGGTCGCTGAGCATCAACAAGAGAATAAACAAATTGTCACTATCATGATTGAGCGAGATCGGCTCTGACATAACAATCAACAACTACATTCGCAGGTCAAGCAGGTGACATCAAAGCTAAGAGAACTTTGGCCAATTGTGGTCGATTTAGTAATTGAAGCACCTGATGATTTTTTGGCCATCATTTTGGTCGACTGTTGTGACCATATTCAGACACCATGCACAGAACTTGTGGCCACCAACAAGGAGCTGAAGAAGAGTTTAGATATGGCCAAAGCAGTGTTTCCCTATCCAATTACAAGCTACATCATGGAGATCGAGCATACACTCAACACTTCTGCTGCACTAAAAGCTTGCTAACGGATGCCTTGACAGATGGTTATGTGCTACTGGAGCAAGTCAATGATTGGTCAGGCAACTTGTCCATGAAAAACTAGCCAAACTATCCACTTTTCCAAAAACCCCAACAATGCATTGCTAATAGAAAGACCTGTAGGGACAAAGGCCAGCTGAAGAAAATCGATGACGAGATCGCCTCTCTCGAGGACAGGGTACAACAAATTGAGGAGGAATTGACTGAAACAAAAGATAAAATTCGTGATCTGAGGTCACTAGTCCGTAAACATGTAAGAGCACTGCGGGAGGTATGTGACGATGTTGAAGAAACGTGGAGCACACTACAAAATTCCCTGCCCGAGAAACCAAACTACACATCAACAACAAAATTTATCCAATAGACATAAACCCTCACAAGCGTCTGGCATATGACATTGGAAGATTTTAATTGCTTCCACCAAAAAATGATTGTCGCAATAACTGAGTTGGGGCCTTCGTTTGGGAAAGAAGGGCCAAAATGTAGCAGGAGCAGCCCCACACGAAGTAGGACCAACAACTCAAGGGAAGAAGCAACAACTGCAAGAGGAGGAACCAACACAACAACAAACAATAACGACAAACCCTGCTAGGAGCAACAACAGAGCTAACAACACTGAAGATAGATTAACTTGGGGATGAGTCAAAGAATTATAGTCAGCGCCTGTTGGGGCCTTCATTTTGGATTTTGGTGGGAAGAAAGGTCAAGAACATGGGGTGGGGACAAAGGTTCGGGTTGCAGAGCTGACAGCCAAACGAAAGGGATGAGAACTGGGAGTGAACAGGAAGTTGCGGCAATGTGGCGGAAGAGTACAAAAGCAGTTGAGCAAGGGAAATAGAAGGCAGGCGAGGGTAGCTTCAACTAAATGAAACTAGCAGTGGGAATGTA
Organism: Pinus taeda; assembly: GCA_000404065.3. Lineage (NCBI taxonomy): Eukaryota > Viridiplantae > Streptophyta > Pinopsida > Pinales > Pinaceae > Pinus > Pinus taeda. The sequence goes on along the minus strand of APFE030661992.1, from coordinate 32,192 downwards.
GAACAAAGGATAAAAAGAAAAAAAGATCATGAGGAAGGGGTTGGTGATGAAGTGGGTGAGCAAGGGCAGGATCCTAAGAGTCGGATTAGTTACGGAAGAGCTAGGACTATCTTCAACTCTGCTTATGTCCATTCTTGTTAGTGGTGTTCTATGAAAAGTACTCTTTCGGTATTTGATGAATGGGCCTTGAGCCTTTTATATTTTGTCATGTACTCTCTTATATTCCAGTTAATGTAAGAAGCATTTTGGGTTCCTTATTGTATTATTGTGTTCTTGATGGGCTATTTAAAATTTTCAATGAATGATCAATAACTAGGTAGTTTCTTGCGCTGGCGTGAGCAGAATGACAACCTTAGATAGTACAATGATTGAGTGTGATGATCTATTGTTGTATGTTATTTACATTTCCTCGATACCCCTCCTGCTCCATCTAGCTTTAGTCATGGCATGCCTCGGCTGAGACTCCTTGCCCTCTGGGTAAGGTGAAAAGGTGAGCGTTGTGCTAGACTACAACAGAGCCTTGTTGGCCCCTTGAGCCTGAACCCCTAGGTCTCTTCCCTGTTGTCATTTTTGTGCCAACAACCCACCTATCCACTCCTCATTGGGTTCCCCCTTTTCCCCCGTTGATCCTTCTTCTGTTTTGGTTTTTTTTGGGCTGATCTAAGACTTTCTTTAAGCATGCGATAGAATCCTAATATGTGCTTCGCTTCTCTTTGGACATTTGCCTTATTTATATATAAGCAGATGAACAATAGAACATGATTTAAAATGGCTAAAACCTTCTCCAAATTTCCTACAAATTGACATGCTAATGCTTCATCTGGGGATGTCCCTTAAAAAATTTCAAGTTTGAGGTGAATTTTTTTAATATGAAATATGCAATCTAGATTGTGTAGACATCTCGTTGTTGATTTCTTTTGTTAACCAGATTTCAATAATAATTCTAGTTACTGTTTTTTTGTATTACTCGATTAATTTATTTGTAATTATTGTTGTGCGGGTCATGCCACATGGGTGTGATGTTGATCTAACTCTATTGAATTATTTTTTATTAAGTTAAAAATAGGGGTTGTGCGATTATAAATTTTATAAATATTATGTCATTATGTATCAAGCATTTTTTTTAAATCAATGCCTATATCATCACATAGTTCTTTAAAGGGTGTTAGTTCAATGGCAGAACACTTGCCTTATAAGAAGGAGGTTGGTGGTTTGATTCCACTGTGCCCTAACATGAATTAATCAATGATATTGTAGTTTATTTTTAATTGAACTTTTTTATATTGATTTATTTCAATGGTGTGATATTTTTGTGGATTCATTTTTTTATATTGTCTCTAAAGAAGCAAAAGTGATATTATATTGTCTTCAAATATAATTCTTTATTGTCTCTATAAAGACAATAATTTAAGATGCTCACTTAAAGACAACATTTAAGACAATATAGAAGTTTTTATTGTAGAAATTTCTCGAATAATATGACACTTATTCAACCGAGATTATCCTGATTATACACTATTGTAGAATACATGCATAATACATAATCTCATCTATGTTGATCATCAATTTAGCAGTATTCAGAAACATACACATGCGCACATAGAAGCATCAATCACACATATCAACACAGTATTTCACTGGGGAAAGCATCTCGCTAAAAACCCCAAACTACCTATATATTATATTGATTGAGAACATGTAATAGAACATAGTACAATACTCCTCGCAAATACTCAGTATTATCTCCACCTATTACACACAATACAGCTCATATCTGAATCAATCACTGGCTCAAATCACCCCTGTTGCTTGCCTGCCTCCACTGCGCAATCCTGCATAGAAAATGATGAGAATGGTTGATCCATTCACGTGTTTCCCTTGTGTAACACTACGCAATCCTCATTGGCAACTCAATCCCACTGATTGTGCAAATCACATGCACAACTATAGTCACAACTGACAGCTGTCTTGCCCTTTCACTCACTTCTAACACTTGTCTCCACTGAATTGTCCATGCACTGAGTTAACTGATGTATTCTTCAGTTTCTTTATGAGTTAATAATTAGTGAATTAATTAATAACTAATTCACAATACTCAATATTAGTCTATTTTCCAGTTAGACTAACTACAACTAGTTCAACTAAGTCAAACTGAACACAACTCCATCGACTCCTGATCCAACTCCACAAAACTCAATCACTAAAGTCCTAACTGAAGTCCTCCATGCAATAGCTCAAGTTAAACCATAAGAACCACGTATTTCCTTCTGGCAGCTACATGTGCCACATCTGTAGCTCGAACTGAAGTGCTCCAGGAGAATAAGATAATGTTTATAGTCCAAATATTATTAAGAGCTAATAATATTCGACTGTTCTATTTTTAACCTGGAAGTCTAAAAATAGACTCCGCCCATATGTCTAAAAATAGAAGTCCATCTATTTTTACCAACATGACCAATAATCCACAAATAGCATCTTGCAACTCATAGACCATGATCCATATGTCTAAAAATAGACATAGTCTAAAAATAGGCTTTGCGCCAAAAATAGCCTGCGGGCCCACTTAGTGAAGGTGACTTCTTTCCACTAAGCTCCATCATCTTGTTGCATTCTCAACACTCCCTCTCAACAAGATATGGATTCTCAGCAACCCCTATCATGTCTCAGTGGTACTCGAATTTTCTCCTGGTGAGCGCCTTCGTCAAGATATCAGCATCCTGATCCTCCATGGGAATATATGAAAGTAACATGATTCTCCGCTGCACACAATCTCTGATATGATGGTACCTGATGTCGATGTGTTTGGACCTATCATGAAATACAGGATTAGTCGAGAGTTTAATGCAACTCTGGTTATCACAGTAAATCACAGTAGGATCCAAATGAGACTCGAACAACCCAACCATGATCTTCCTCATCCATATAGCCTCGCATGCAGCCAAACTTGCTGCCATATACTGGGCCTCCATGGAACTGAGTGCCACAGATCTCTTCTTCTTGCTGTACCAAGAAACTGTTGTCGACCCGATACTGAAGATCCCTCCAGATGTGCTCTTTCTATATGTTGGGCTCCCTGCCCAATCTTCATTTTGAAACCACATAGCTTCACCTCATCCTCCTGTTTGTACCACAATCCATATCCTGATGTGCCTCTGAGATAACGCAATACATGCTTGCCCGCCTTCCAGAAGAGCTTGGTTGGCTTAACCATGGCTTGTGAAAGCTGGTTAACTGCATAACATATGTCAGGTCGTGTATTGACCAAATGCATCAGCGACCCCACCAACTTTTGATAAACAGTGGCATCCACTTCTTCTCCCAAAGTGGCATCCTCCTTCCTCCAACCTCCAGGAAGAGGAGTATCAACAGGCTTGCAGCCATGCATGTCGAACTTCTCCAGTATCTCCCGAGCATACCTGCCCTGAGAAACAAACAGTCCACCGCTGCGCTGCCATATTTCCAATCCTAGGAAATAGTGAAGGAGGCCCAAGTCCTTCATGTCAAACTCTGTAGCAAGATCCTTCTTTCATGACAGTATCAACAGCTCATCACCCGTTAGAATCAAATCATCAACATACAGTACAATGATAAGCAACTTACCCTCCACCACAATCTGGTATAGGTTAGGATCTGCCTCACTCTTGGAGAATCCAAGTCCGGTGAAATAGCTATCTATCCGTGTGTACCAAGCACGAGGTGCTTGTTTCAACCCATACAACCCTCTCTTGAGCCTGCACACATGCGACTCGTTGTTGAAGATCTCGAAACCTTCGGGTTGCTCTATGTACACTTCCTCCTCAATGACTCTGTTGAGGAACATAGTATTCACATCCATCTGATGAATGTGTGACCCCATCTACGCTGAGAGAGCAAGAATCGTCCGTATGGAAGAATACCTTGCAACAGGTGCAAAGGTCTCCTCATAATCGATCCCCTCTATCTGTGAGAAGCCTCGAGCAACACATCTTGCCTTGTACTTCTCCACGCTCCCGTCAACTGCCTGCTTCACTTTGTAGATCCACCTCGAACCCAACACTGATTTCCCTTCCGGTCTTGGGACAATCTCCCATGCACTGTTTCTGACAATCGAATCATACTCTTCCACCATGGTGTCTACCCATGCGGGTTCCTCCACAGCTTCCTCGAAAGAGGATGCCTCTGTCACGACACATTTTCTCACAAGAGCCATGTATCCAGTGTACCGATCTGGTGACTATCTCCGCCTGCACTCTGCTGTAGGTGGTCCTACAACCTTCTTTGCATCTTGAGCCAGTCACTCAGCTTTTGTAGTGCACTTTCGCCCTCTGATGGTTGGCGCTGCAGTGGTCTCTTCCACTCCATGAACTTCATCTTGAGGCTGATCCACGTCCTGAAGCTCATCCTTAGGAACTAATAACTCCTCATCTGCATGCAAGTGTGGCTCCCTCTCAAGCAAACACTTCATGGCTTTCTCCTCTTGAAATTTTATATCCCGTCGCATAATAGTCTTGTGATTGTCTGGCAAATACACACGACAGTTGTGGGGCATATCAGTGTACCCCACAAATATCCGAACCTCTGTGGTTGGCTCCAACTTCTTCTTGGCATCGTTCGTTACATGCATGTAAACAGGAGAGCCAAAAATCATCAAATGGGAAATATCAAGCCTCTTACCAGAATAAGCCTCCTCGGGTGTACTCATGCCAAGTATCCTGTGAGGACAACAGTTCTGCACATATACTGCAGTATTGCATGCCTCTGCCCACAAGTGAAGGGGTAGGCCCTGATCATGCAACATCGCCCGTGCAACACCCACGATCGTTCTGTTCTTCCACTCAGCAACCCCGTTCTGCTATGGGTTATGGGGAGCTATGAGCTCTCTTTGAATCCCTTCTGCGTTGCAGAAATCCTTGAACTCGCCAGAGATGAATTCACCACCATTATCGCTCCTAAGAGCCTTCACCTTCTTCCCTGGTTCCTTCTCGACTAGTACTTTGAACTCACAGAACTTTGAGTATGTCTCGCTCTTCCTCTGCATGAAGAAGATCCGGCACTTTCTAGAGAAATCATCAACAAAGATCACATAATACCTGTGCTTTGCTGTCGAAGCAACTGAGAAAGGTCCACACACGTCTATGTGAATTCTCTCAAGGATCGTCATGGCGCGACTATCCTTCTCTGTGAACGGTGGCTTTACACAAATTTTTCCCAAAGTACAGCCCTTGCATTTGATTTTGACTGGGCAAGAGGTGGCCTTTAGGAAGCCCAAGTAGAAATCTTGCTGCAGTATCTTCAAGGCTCCATGGTGAAGGTGGCCCAATCTCCGGTGCCATAGCTCGCCATCATCCCGGCTCACCACTCCTTCTGCCTTGCATGCCATTGCTGAGCAGCCATCTACATGTAATTGATAAATGTTCTTGACTTGAACCCCTATCTTCTGGGTTTCTCCAGTTGTCTTACTGCACGCGAAAGCCTTTCCCTCGCTGAAAACAACATCATATCCCTTGTCTTCTAACATCGCCACAGAGATAAGATTCTTCTTCAATCCTGGATTATGCATCACTTCCTTCAATATAAAGGGTTTACCAAACTCCCTCTCAAAGGAAATGGTACCGATACCGGTCGCACTATATCTACCATCATCACCCATCTCGATGTGCTCTCCAAGATCTTTCTCATTCAGATCAGACAACAAATCTTTATCTCCTGTCATGTGAAAAGGTGCACCACTGTCCAAGAACCATATCGATCCCATCACACTTGATACCAAGCATGCGATCAATGAAAAATCCCTCTCAAACTGCGAGGCTAAGGCCTCTCCTACTGCAGATCCAGCAGCTTGCTTATTTTTCTTCTTCTGCGGACAATTTGTGGCATAGTGTCCGTGCTGGTGACAGTGAAAGCACTTCACCTTGGACATGTCCTGCTTCTTACCTTTCGCACCGGAATGAGAAGATTTCTTGTTCTTCCCCTTCTTTTCTTTGGCAGCCAAAGCACAATTTTCTTCATCAAATGCCTTTGATGAAGGTCCGTCCTTGGTATTCCGCCTGATCTCCTCTTGCACAAGATCCGACCAAAGTCTCTCCCATCCGAGAAATTTCTCCCAACCATTGTTAAAGTCCTGATAGGAATGCCAACTCTTCGGAAGACCAAGTAGAGCTAATCTCACCAAGTCCTCATCATCGACAGTCACCCCCACACTTCCTAGCTCATCTCGGCATTGGGTGAACTTCGTGAGATACTTGGGCATACTGTCGCCTTTCTCACACTTTATGTTTCTGCGTTTATCCTTGAGCGCTAAATTCCTCTGGTTGCTCTTGCTTTCGAATAGATATGTCAATGCTTTCCACATCAAGTATGGAGAAGCCTTTGCATGGAGGCTAGACACAATGTGATCCCTCACGCCCTCCAACAGAATCCTTCGACACTTTGTTGTCTTCTTTTTCCAAGCCTCAGCTTCAGTAGCATCAGTAGGTTTTGGGACATCCGCATCTATGAACTCCTTCAACCCATTATCATCTAACACCGCCTCCATCCTATTGTTCCATGCAATATAGTTTGAGTTTCCCTCAAGGGAATACTCCAATTGCAATCTGTTGAAAGACATTTCAACTTTGACACCAAGAAAACACTGCTGCAAATTTGAATTCCACCAGCTCAAAACTCAACCGCTTCTGATCTAAAATTTTTGAGAACAAAGTATTTCTCGTACAGAGATCGACTGTATGGGCATTCACCGGATATATCACCTTCCAAAAGAAGGATGAATCCAGAGGCTACCTGGCCCGATTATAGACTCTGCCTGAAGAAATAAAATGTAAACACTTTCTGAATAATAGATCCGATGATCAATCCTCCACTGATATCATGTAGAAATCTCTTCTACAAATCAGCTAGCTCTGATACCATGTAGAAATTTCTTGAATAATATGACACTTATTCAACCGAGATTATCCGGATTATACACTATTGTGGAATACATGCATAATACATAATCTCATCTATGTTGATCATCAATTTAGCAGTATTCAGAAACATACACATACACACATAGAAGCATCAATCACACATATCAACACTATATTTCACTGGGGAAAGCATCTCGCTAAAAACCCCAAACTATCTGTATATTATATTGATTGAGAACATGTAATGAGGAACACAGTACAATACTCCTCACAAGTACTCAATACTATCTCCACCTATTACACACAATACATCTCAGATCTGAATCAGTCACTGGCTCAAATCACCCCTGCTGCTTGCTTGCCTCCACTGCGCAATCCTGCATAGAGAATGATGAGAATGGCTGATCCATTCACGTGTTTCCCTTGTGTAACACTACACAATCCTCATTGGCAACTCAATCCCACTGATTGTGCAAATCACATGCACAACTGACAGCTGTCTTGCCCTTTCAATCACCTCTAACACTTGTCTCCACTGAACTGTCCATGCATTGAGTTAACTGATGTATTCTTTAGTTGCTTTATGAGTTAATAATTAGTGAACTAATTAATGAACTAATTAATAACTAATTCACACCACTAACCATTAGCCTATTTGCCAGTTAGACTAACTACAACTAGTTCAACTAAGTCAAACTGAACACAACTCCATCAACTCCTGATCCAACTCCACAGAACTCAATCACTGAAGTCCTCCATGCAATAGCTCAAGTTAACCCATAAGAACCACGCATTTCCTTCTAGCAACTACATGTGCCACATCCGTAGCTCGAACTAAAGTGCTCCAAGAGAATAAGATAATGTTTATAGTCCAAATATTATTAAGAGCTAATAATATTCGATTGTTCTATTTTTAGCCTGGCAGTCTAAAAATCTGCCCATATGTTTAAAAATAGAAGTCCATTTATTTTTACCAACATGACCAATCATCCACAAATAGCATCCTGCAACTCATAGACCATGATCCATGTCTAAAAATAGACTTTGCGCCAAAAATAGCCTTCAGGCCCACTTAGTGAAGGCGACTTCTTGTTGGGTTGTGTTATATTCTTTCCACATAGTTAACAGGGGGTTTGAGGGGTACCCGTAACCCCACTTTATGGGGTCCGAGGCAGCGCCCCGGAAAATTTTGGTTTTTGGACCCTATGTTAGGTTGGCGGACCCACCTATGGTTTTGTGCATGATTTTCGCACATGTTTTTTGGATGCGATGGTTTTTGGTCCATGGTTTTGGATGCGATGGTTTTCGGTCCATGGTATTGGATGCTTCGGCATGTATAAATATGTATTGTAACATTGAAAGGAATATAATGAAATATCAAGCTAGTAGTCCCGGTTTTGGGATCCAGTGGGAAATCTCTGTGTATACGTGTTTTATGTGTTACGCCCTCGCATTGTTTATTTTTCCTGTGATTTAGAATTCATATGCAGGTAATTTTTGTACGGGGTTAAAACCTACAGTTCTTTCCAATAAGCTCCATCATCTTGTTGCATTCTCAACATTTATTTTTGTCTCAAGTTAAGACAATTTACCCAAACGTTGTCTCAAATATTGTCATAAAATCCCCTATGTATTGTAGCGATGTTGGACGATTCGTACTCGTATAAGACTCGTCATGTTATTGACTCGTCAACTCGTAGAAGACTCAGGAATGACCCTTATAAGACTCATCAAAATACAAAAAAACGTTAAAATATGGTAAATTTTAAGCACAAAAGGGACTAGATATTACATTCACAGTGATGAAACTAGGTCGAAGGGACTAGAGATTACATTCTTCACTAATAAATATGAAACTAGGTCGAAGGGACTAGAGATTACATTCTTCAAAATAAGCACATACAAGGGGGGCTGTAGAAGCAAAAATAAGATGAGGGGTTGCCACCAAAACCACCACAACAGGAAATGAATAAAGTTCATAAATCACCAAACTTCACCAAGAAGGAGAAAGATAAAGCAGTGATGAAGTTTAGATAAAAGATGTTGATACTAGATAGGGGACATTAAATCTAGTTCACACTTTTCTACAAAAGTTAGGAGGGACTTTCAGAAAAATGTATGCAAGTTGTACAAAAAATTGAAATTTGATTAACATCCATAAATGACCAAAATAAGTTAACATGCATCAACAACTATAAAAGGAATGCAGGAATGCATCTACCAGCAAAGAGCACAGTAAAAGAAAACTCTACTCTAAATCTAAATCAAGCTCATGTATAAAAGCATACTAGCAAATCGGACGTGTGACCCCAATAATGCAAGCTTAAAGGTCATTCAATTGAGTGATGGGTATGGCCAAAATTTCACCATAATAGAAAAGCATGTACACCCACCTCTGAAACTATTTTGAGTCGAAGGATCATTCCTCATCCCTCACTTTATTTTGGAGCATAACTGATGTTTAGCAAGCATGTAACTTTCTTCCAAAGAGGTAATTTCCTTTCCAAGAAGGTGGTGGTGCAAAGAAATAAAGCCCATTGGTTGGTAGATACAAGTGAATTACTATACAAATATTAAAAGAATTATAACGAAAAGAAATTCAAAATCTTTCGTTAGAATTCATGAGGGTTTCAAGGACTATGGACATGGATGGTACACACAAGGTGAATAACTATATCCTTCTAGAACAAATGCACAGTAAAGTCACTCAGTCAATAAGCGATGGAGACCTTGATTCACAAGGGTAGAGTTGCAAAGAAGCCATTGGTAGTGGCGGGATGTTTACATCAAGGAAGTAAATATTGGAAAGAGCTAGATGGTATAAGTCTAATTGGAATGCAACACATAGATCACCTCATTTCCAAAGAAAGAAAAAATAAAAATAAACAAAAATAAAAATAAAAGAATTGAACATTTTGTGCCTTTTGAGGCTCTACGAGTTCTATACAGAGTTCTATAGAATACAGAGTTCTATATAGGTCCTATAGAATACCCGTGGATCTTATACAGGGAGATGAGTTCTATAAAATACCCTCAAAGTTTGAATCTTAAATGCAGTTTCTATGCGAGTGACTCACCTTGATATAAAACCCGCCAAAACCCACGAGTACTTGCGGGTTTAACACGGGCCATGCTTCACTACGTTATAGTGCCCATACCTCCTTGGTGACATGTAATAAGTCTACTAAGTCCCTTAATGACATTTAATAAAAGTGAAATGCTTAAAATCTATCCCCTTACCAATTACCAACAAAATAATTCAATTAAAATAATTTAACAATACTATATTAATCCATATTTCAGGATAAAAGCGAGCTCACGAGCATGCAGTGATCGATTTCATAGGAAATGCTCAAGTCACATCAAAGTGAACGGTTTCTTCATCGAAATCATAAAGTCGGAGACAAACTTTTGGTTTACAGGATTTCTTTTTAATGATCCGTAATATTATATTTCATCGCTTGAATGTTAGTTGGCACGACGGGAAAAGAACAAGGAACGATGGCCCCATATTTGTTGGATGTTTTTTAATGATCCGTAATATTATATTTCATCGCTTGAATGTTAGTTGGCACAAAGGAATAAAATGGCCCCATATTTGTTGGATTTTTTTTAATGATCCGCAATATTATATTTCATCGCTTGAATGTTAGTTGGCACAAAGGAATTAAATGGCCCCATAGTTGTTGGATTTTTTTAATGATCCGTAATATTATCTTTGACGGGAAATCGTCGATGATTTGATTATTGTTTTTTTAATTTTTAATTTTTTCAAAATGATTTGTTTTTGTTAATTGAAAAAATAAATTATAAATTTAATAAGGCTGTAAAATGAGCTTTTTCCCTCCATTATTTGTTAATCTGCAATTCATATATATAATAAATATTTCAAACTTGTAAATATAAATAGTAATTGTGAAAAATAATTATAAATGTGAAGTGCAAGATATAATTTTTTTATGCAACTATTTGAATGTTGATTAATATAATATGTTGTGCATTTCAAATTTGTAAATGTGATTGATAATTGTTCCTAAATATTATAAATATTAAATATAGTAATAAGCTATGTTATTTTGAAATTATATTTTTATATATATAAATATACAAATGTAGATATTCTAATTTATAAATATAATTATAAATTATAAAAGATATTCCAAATTTACAAATAGGATCAATAATTATGATTAACCATTATAAGGAATACTTAAGCATGTGAAGTGCGATAATATAATGAATGTAGTTTTTCTATAAGACATAGAATTAGTCGATTTGCTTCAGCGATTAGTGATACCTGATTGTAGTCTTATTTTCCACGGCTTGCATCGATTACTGGCAATTAGTCGGTCAGATCGGACAAATTGTAAGTGTTTCTTCTGCAAATAAGCTCTCTCCTGTTGAAATGTAATTTCAACTGCGCTCTAGCAATGAGCGAATTCAACGATCAGCGACCTCAGCGAACAGCCGATATCGGATCGGCGAATTAGCAGCTAAAACTTTTGTTATTTCCGATGGGCCGGACCCGACGATGGATTCAACCCTTTTGATAAATTATCGGGTCCGCATGTGGCTCCTTT
>APFE030661992.1:0-15229 GCA_000404065.3 Pinus taeda | reverse complement strand
ATTGGATACAGTGAGGAATCCAAGGCCTACCGGTTGTATATCCCATCCACCAAGAAGTTTTTTATCAGCAGAGATGTTCAATTCATTGAAGAGGAAGCTTGGGATGGAAGCGTAGAGAAAACAGTGAATGTTAAGAATTGTTTGTCTCATGATGAAGATGATGAGGAGGTGGCTGAAATGCATCCCCAAACAGCAGCGCCAACACAAGGACAGCAAAGCACACCATTGAGGATAAATGAGAGTGCTTCTCCAAGCACACCACAGAGTGGAAATTCAAGTGCATCTTCAAGCACTTGCACACCGAATGAAAGAGGTAAGAAGTTTAGAAACTTGAGTGACATTTATGATGAAGGAATGAATTCCTTATTTGCCTTGTATTGTCATGTTGATGACCCTATTCATTTCGAAGATGTAATCAAAGATAAGAAGTGGATAGAAGCTATGGATGAGGAAATAAATGCCATAGAGAGAAATAAGACATGGGATTTGGTTGAGCTACCAAAAGGTAAGGAAGTCATTGGAGTTAAATGGGTTTATAAGACCAAGTGCAATGCTGAAGGCAAAATTGAAAGGCACAAGGCAAGGCTGGTTGTCAAAGGGTACAAGCAGCAGTATGGGAGAGATTATGAGGAAACTTTCGCACCGGTTGCAAGAATGGAAACCGTGAGAGCAGTGCTGTCCATAGCAGCACAAAACAAATGGAAAGTCTACCAAATGGACGTGAAGTCAACATTCCTAAATGGAGTGTTAAAGGAAGAGGTTTATTATGAACAGCCTCTAGGCTATGAGAAGAAAGGTGAAGAGCACAAAGTGTGCAAATTGAAGAAAGCTCTTTATGGGCTAAAGCAAGCGCCAAGAGCATGGTACAGCAGAATAGATTCATATCTATTGGATAATGAATTCGACAAGTGTGAGGGAGAACCTACCGTCTACATCAAAGAAAAAGATGGTAAGATTTTAATTGTGGTGTTATATGTTGATGATGTTATTTTCAGAGGTAATGATGATCAGCTCATTAAAAATTTCAAATCGGTCATGAAAGATGAATTTGAAATGACTGACATGGGTTTCTTGAGATACCTCTTAGGCATAGAAGTAGACCAAAATGAAAATGGAATTTTTATCTCTCAAGCGAGATATGTAAATGAAGTGTTGGGCAGATTTAATATGCAAGAGTGCAAGGCAGCGATCACTCCCACAGTAATGGGATTAAAACTCAGCAAAGAGGACAACAGCAAGGATTTTAATCCTAGCTTGTACAAAAGCATAGTTGGCAGCCTCATGTATTTAACAGCAACTAGGCCTGATATAATGTTTGCTGTTAGTTTAATTTCCAAGTTCATGGAGAGGCCAAAGGAAGCACATTGGCAAGCAGCGAAAAGAATTTTGAGGTATGTCAAAGGCACTAAAAGTTTTGGAATTTTATATAATGACTCACAACATTCAGATTTAGTTGGATACACTGATAGCGATTGGGCTGGAAGTGTTGATGATCGGAAGAGCACTTCCGGTTATGTTTTTCACATGGGCTCAGGAGCCATTTCATGGGCTTCTAAGAAGCAGTCCATTGTAGCATTGTCTACAGCAGAGGCTGAATATGTGGCAGCCACAGCAGCAGCATGCCAAGGAGTGTGGATGAGAAGAGTGTTGAGAAGCTTAGGCCAAGAGCAGGCAAAAGCAACAGTGATTTTTTGTGACAATAGCTCAGCTATTGCATTGTCAAAGAATTCAGTGTTTCACAAGAGAACGAAACACATTGATACAAGGTTTCACTACATCAGAGAATTGGTGAACAATGGAGAAATTGTTCTTGAACATTGCAGGACTCAAGAACAGGTAGCAGACATCTTGACAAAGCCATTGGATCATAAAAGCTTTGAATTTTTGAGAAAGTGTTTGGGTATGGTTGAATGCCCAGCAGTTGAAATTAAAGGGGAGTGTTGAAATGTAATTTCAACTGCACTCTAGCAATGAGCGAATTCAACGATCAGCAACCTCAGCGATCAGCCGATATCGGATCGGTGAATTAGCAGCTAAAACTTTTGTTATTTCCGATGGGCCGGACCTGACGATGGATTCAACCCTTTTGATAAATTATCGGGTCCACATGTGGCTCATTTTATATATATTTTTTATGCATATATTATAATATATATATCGGAGGTATCGGGGCATTTGTTATCGGGATTTCGGTATCGGGGAAAACCATCGGTGCACATAAGTTGTGTCATGGGATGAAGTCCCGACCCGATATCCTGGACCCGATGGGAACTCAACATTTTGCTTCATAATATTTCGGGTCCGGAAGTGGCTCGTTTTATATATATATTTTCATGCATATATTAAAATATATATTTCGGAGGTATCGGGCCATGTTGTTATCGGGATTTCGGTATCGGGGAAAACCATCGGGGCACACAAGTTGTGACATGGGATGAAGTCCCGACCCGATAAGAGTTCCAAAAGCATTTTGGATAATGTTGATGTGAAAGCCTGGGAAATGATTTTGACGTGAAGTGAAAGTCTTCTTACCGCCGTTTATCTCAGTAAGACAGTAAATGCTATTTACTGTGGTTGGTAAGTTTTTGATGAAATTTTAATTCTTCCTGAGCGGGAGTATGGGCATAGAAAAATATCAGTAAAATCATTTAATTTTTACTGTTTTCTTTTTTACGGAAGTATGGCGATGTAAGTCCTCTCTCCCATAGTCATATATGTATGTAATTTTTTTGGTAAATGATATATGTGTTGAAGTGCAACGCACAGCAGTGCAAAAAGCAATTTTTTTTTGAATATGCATTTTGGAGTCACGCACCAGAGTGAGTAAAAACTCCTCTGTGTAATTTTTTTTTGGTGAAATGCAAGCGGTGAATCCCTCTGTGAGAGAGGAAGTTTAAAATATGTAAATGCATTTCTTTTTAATATAAATCCTTGGTGTGTATACACTGTCCTCTATGTGCTCAGAATTTTTATGTTTCGGCTGTGATTAAAATTCCTGTGGATTGAAAACAGAGCATTGTCTCTGTGTGAAATTATTATTGTTGTTTTTGGGATTTTACATGAAAAATTCCAACATCTCCGAGTGTTTCTTCTTTAGATAAATTGTGTCTTGATAGACATTTTCAAAGAAAACTGCTGCGGATCGGTTCGCTTGTTGTGCATACATCTTCAAAATAACTTGAGTGCTAATTTTCCAGACTGGGTATTGATCTCAGAAACCGTAAAGAGTTCCATGTTTATATCCTATTTATATTCTCTGAAGGGAATTTTAATCACTAAATATCATATTACAATCTCTTTACTATTATCGCAGGTTTATATGGAACAATTGTTTCACCTGTATAATTCGTGCATAAATTTTCGACATGCTTTCACTGAATTGAGTAATATAACATTTATTTGTATTCACAACAAATTTCCATTATCAAATGTTCAAGTTATGCTTTTTATTTAAAATTTTTGTTACCAGCAAAACAAGGAATGCCCGGTATAGCAGTAATACCTAAACGGTTGAAAGTTTATAAAATCCTACTGCAGGAGGTTCCCGATTACAGCGAAAAAATCTTACTGGAGGAGGTTCACGATTACAGTGAAAATCCCTCATTTGGTGTGTTGCAGATACTGTGGAAATCCTTATCTGTATGTATAAGGGCGGGGATTGTATTCAAGAAACGAGAAATAATTTAGGGAAGAACAAAGTGGGTGTTATTTTGGGAATTGTTAGAAATTGTAATGACTCCAGCATGTTAAAGTTGATTAAATTTAAGAGAGTGAGTTAAGTATAAATATTCCTCACCGGATTCATTGTTAGAATCAAGTTATTATTTGTGTGTCAATTTTTGTGTTTTTCCTTTATGTCTTTTCAACCCATTGGTATCAGAACTATAGGAAAGTAAATAGAAGATCGTGAGCAAAACCTGAGAGGGCTAAGAATTAAAGAATCCACCGGTTGGGTTGTTAAGGGTTTAACTTAAGTAGTTTTTCAGGACTCCAGTGATAATGGCGGGTATTACCGTATATTGGAAGAAATTCAGGGCAAAGCAGCGTGCCGGGAAAAAATTCCGCGAAAGGCTGCTTCTCAATAAAGGTGAGAATATAAATTCAGATGTTCAATGTTCCATGTGGGGAAAAACACGAGGAGAAGAAGAAAATAAAAACGGGGAAAAACTATACAATGAAGGTCGAGAACTTATTTTTTTATGAACATTCTAATATGAAATATAGCGGGAATTCCCCATATAAACGGTGCTTCATACTTTGCGAATTTTATATGGATTACAGAGGAGTCGATGGTTTTTACCCTACACCAGATTGTGGAAGCCACACAAAACTTTAGTCAGCTACTGGCGTATGGTGCCTTTGTAAAGGTGTTCTTTGGTAGACTACCGGACGGAAAAGAGATAGCACTAAAAATGCTTTCATGCAATACAAGACTTGGATTTGAAGCGTTCGTCACTGAGGTAATTCCAATTTCGAATTATTTCGCTTCTAAAAATATATGTGAGCATGGTAAAATTGATGTATACAGATTCACTTTGTTAACAGGCCGATCTGCTTTCTAGAGTCCATCATAAGAACTTGGTGTGTTTACTGGGTTACTGTTTTGGTAAATCCCAACAGCCTATGACTATCTACGAGTACATGTCTGAAGGGTATTTAAGCGACCATCTTTATGGTAAGTATGTCTCCCAGGAATATTGTTTGGTTGATTTGATATTGCAACAAAAACAGTATACATTTAATTATAAATTTGTCTTTCAGGAGAGAAGGCAGGACTTTCCAAACTAAATTGGAAAAGCAGGCTCAAAATAGCAATCGATGTCGCTGAGGGTAATTTATATATATAAAAAAGAAGATCACACTACATTTTTGTAGTGTAAACGCTGTTTAATTTTGTGTGTTTGAATACAACTAAATAAGAGAAATCGTGATTAACCATATTCCTCGTCTGTTTCTGATTGAAGCACTGCAATACCTGCACGTATGTTGTATTCCAATGATAATTCACAGGCATGTGAAAACTTCAAACATCCTCCTCGACAGCGATTTGAATGGAAAATTAGGCGGTTTCGGTGTGTCGATAATGACAATGGATCGGAAGGCTCCTATCGAGGATACAGTGATGGGAACTTTCGGATACCTGGATCCAGAGTAAATGACACATATAACTTGCATTTCTCTTCGAAATTTTATTTTTGATGCCCCAGGAATTCGATTAATTATTAAGAGCCACGGCAATTTCATTCTTACAGGTATTTAATGACTGGACAGTTCACTCAAAAAAGCGATGTATATGGTTTTGGTGTGGTTTTATTAGAAATTATATGTGGGAGAAAACCACAAGAATTCGATAACGATGACATTGATCCCTTCACATGGGTAAGGAATTTATTTGTAATTAATCATCCAAATTTACTACATACGCTTTCATTTTAAGTGTGTGTACGAATAATTATATTTGCACGTCATCACAGGTGAAAGACTGTGTGGCCATCGATGAAACCCCTGGAAAAATGGTGAAAATCATAGACAAGAATATGGACGGAAAATATGACATGAAATCAATCACTATTGTTGCCAAACTAGCGCTCAGATGTGTTGAGCATACATCATCTTGGAGGCCCAGCATGAGTGAGGTAGTAGGAGAGCTTAAAGAGGCTTTCATGTATGAGAAAGTAAGGCTCTCTGCCATGTCGTCATAGGTATCATTTTCTTGAATGCTCCATCCTGGTATTAAATCATAGAGAACAATGGGAATAATTAAGTGTCCTCTAATGAGGAGAAGAAAGATTAATCTTATGTTTAAATAACAATATTATACTTCATTAGAAAGATTAAGCTTATGTTTAAATAACAATATTATACTTTTTAAGGGAATGGAGTTAGATGAAATCTAGAATTAGAAGTATATATAAGTTCAAATAACTATTTCCCCTTGACTTTGGCTACGTGGGAATATTTGCATAATGTCAAACAAATATCCTTCCTCAACTTTAGTTATGCAGGAATATCGTTATTCAATATTTTCAAGTGAGAAATGCTCAATTCTTTATGTGAGGAGAGCATGTCCAAGACCCGGCTGGAGGGCTAAGTTCTATGGTCAATTGAAGAAACAAATGTGGACAGCTAACATAAATATGATACATGTAACATAATAAGATGTGCTTATGAGTGATTGAAGAAACAAATCTATAAGAGACCTAAACCAAAAATCGTTTTGTATTTGTGCTTATTTGAACTTATCAGGTTGAAGGCAAGAAAATATTTTAAATGTTAAAGTAAATAATTATTTGGAGTTGTGACCTTGACATGTCACTTGGTGTTGCATTGTTTGCGGTGTGCTTGGAGAAGCACTTGCTTGGCTGCGCGAAATTGTCCTATTATTTGTTGATGGCGTTGCATGCTACCTGCTTTGTTGCAATTGAATAGGAGTAGAGGGAGTCACTGTTGAGGAATTACTTGTTGCTGTTAATTCTTCTTTGTCCTCATGTGGTATACATGAATTGACATCAACTGTCTTCTCTAAACTTCCATCCCATGCTTCCTCTTCTATGAACTGCACATCTCTGCTGATTATGACCTTCTTGGTTGATGGATTGTAGAGCTTGTATGCCTTTGATTCATCACTGTATCCAACAAATATACATTTTTCCCCCTTGCTATCCAACTTCTTCCTTAACTCATTTGGGACATGTGCATACGCCAAACATCCAAAAACTCTCATGTGAGTGACATTTTGCTTTCTTCCACTCCATGCCTCTTTAGAAACAATGTTCTGGATGCTTTTGGTTGGACATCTATTTAAGATATATGCTACACAAGCGACAACATCAGCCCAATAGCCATCACGCAAATGCTTTGTCTTCAACATACTCCTTGCCATCTCCATAATGGCCCTATTCTTCCTTTCTGCCACACCATTTTGCTAAGGTGTATACTTTATTGTAAATTGCTTGTGAATTCCATGCTCCCTACCAAATCGAAGGAAATCATTTGAGATATATTCTCCACCTCTGTCAGTCATGAGGACTTTGATGTAGTATCCACTTTGCTTGTCAACAAGAGCTTTGTATTGGAAAAAGTGCTCAAACACTTTACTTTTCTGTTTTAGGAGAAAGACCCATGTCTTCCTTGTGTAGTCATCTATGAAGGTCAATACATAGTGACTGCCACCAATTGATGGTGTCTGCATTGGTCCACATAAATCTGAGTGGACAATATCTCTTACTGACTTTCCTATTGGAAATATCTCTCTATGTTGCTTGCCCAAGATACATCCTTCACATACGTTGTCTAGTTTTTCTATGAGTGGTAAACCCTTCACCATGTCTTTCCTATGTAGCAAATTCAAACCTCCAAAGTTGAGTTGTCCAAATCTCAAGTGCCATAACCAGTTTTCATCTTTTACCTCTGCTTGAAAGCTTACTTGTGTGGCAACTACCTCTTTTCTGACACGTTTTGTCACAGTTCCAAGGAAGCAGTTGTACCATTTTTTTTTTAAAGTTCAGAAACGCAGTTAACAGATTATTATGTCATTGTAAACCCATTTTGCAAATTTGTAATGTAAATGATGTTAGTATGACTGTTAATTATGTAACAACCTAGGTAAGCCTATGATTTCGGTGACAAATTTCATTTTAGGAGGTTTTTTGTCTCACTGATTATCTGTGTTTCTAAACATGGATGATCGACAGAGTTATTCCCTCCAACCTCACCCCCAAAGTTAGTGTGGGATTTATCGTCGAAGTCTTAGATGAGTCTTAGTGTTTTAGTCAAGTCTTTTGTAAAAGTGATTTGGGAATAATTTAAGCTATTTGGCTAAATTATTTTATTACAAATCACTTGGTATACTAGATCATATTGTGTTGCAGAATTAGGTAAGTTTTATGAGGGTCTATATCGAACGAGTATTTCCCCTTTCCATCTTCTTGTGAGTTCATAGATAGTTGTGCTTGTGCACCTTCTTTCTACAAATCTGATATTATTTTTAGGGGAAACATTCTATTGTTTGTCATCTGAACCTTTACAATCAACTATTTTCTTCGAGGCCTATCCAAAATTGTGCACTCATCATTTTTGAAGAAGACATTGTAGCCTTTCTACATGAGCTGTCCAACGCTCATGAGATTATGTTTTAGACCGGGGACAAAGTAAACATCTGAGATGTATTTCTTCTCCCCCTTCTTTGTTAGGATCTAAGGATGACATAGACTTTTCTATTTGTCCTTAATGTCACTTCAGATTTCACACTTTCATCTAGATTAAAAAACATTTCTATGTTTCCTGACATGTGGTTGCTACACCCTGAATCTAGATACCATATATCACTCTGTTTTTCTTGTGCTACATTACAAGCTAAAAACATGCTATCATGGTTCTGATTTTCCCTTGTGAAATTTACACTTGGTCTGTTACTAATATCATATTGCTTCTTTCTACATTCATTTGCATAATGATCATACTTCTTACATTAATGACATTGAACTTGATATTTACCATGCCTGTCACCTTGTGCTTGATTTTGGATTGGGCCTTGACTTGGATTTTGATTGTTGTCTCTTCCATTTGAGCTTGAAGAGCTGCTTCTTCCACCTCTGTGTGGGCTTCTTCCTCTTCCTCTAGCATATGATCTTCCTCTGCCTTGAACTTGACCAAATGATACTTGTGTCTTGAAGGCATGCTCCAACGAGGAGCCTGCTGCTCTATTTATTCTATGTTCATGAGAAATCAATGATGCATTAAGCTCATCCACTGAGAACTGTGAGAGATCCTTTGTCTCTTCTATGGCCACAACAATGGCCTCAAACCTTGCTGGCAAACTTCTCAAAACTTTCTCAACTATTCTTCTTTCCTCGAGTGTCTCACCATGAGACGTGATTTGAGTAACCAACCCACTTACATGTGTAAAAAACGAGTCTATATTCTTAGACTCTTTCATAAAAAGTATTTCAAAATCTCTCCTCAACATTTGCAGCTTTGGTGTCGTGACTTTTGTCATACCTTGGTAGACTGTCTGGAGGGTATCCCATGCTTGCTTGGACTTCGTTGCTACTGCAACGCTTGGGAAAATACTTTCATGAATTGCTTGGAAAATATAAAACAAGGCTTTTGAATCTTTCTTCATGTTGTCCCTTAATAAATATCTTTCTTGTTGAGATAAGGCATTGTATGCTGCTGCATCTGCTAGTTCTTGAAAACCATTCTCCACCAAATCCCAAATGTGTTGAGAAGAAAACAAGGTCTTCATTGTAATAGCCCAATAATCATAATTTTTTCCATTAAAGTGAGGTATTTGAGGATTAGTCAAGCTTGTGCTTGATGTTGCCATTTCTGAGCATAAAAAAACCTTTCTACCTACTCGTAAATATGCTAAAAACAATCTGCCTTCAAAACAATTCTTACTGCTAGTAAAAACACTTGTTTTTACACTAACAATATTTACCTTGCTCTGATACCATGTTAGAAATATTTAGGAAATTTAATTTTGTTTACCTTGCTCTGATACCATGTTAGAAATATTTAGGAAATTTAATTTCGTGAAGGGCAGAGAGTTATGCCTTTTGCGAAGCTATGTTGGAGCAGCTAGCTTCACGCACCGTGGAGCTAATTTCACATAGCTACCTTTGTGCACGGTCGAGCTATTTCAGAGACTTAATGAATAATATTCACTCACACATGGTGGAGCTATTTCAGAGACTTAATGAATAATATTCACTCACTGCAAAAATAACAAAGTAAGTTTGGAGCAACACAATAAACACTTAGAATTAAATTGTAAAACATGAAAATACATTCACATGGACTGCGGCTCATTCATCAAGTAAAAACTAAAAGTTCACGTGGAATAACACACAGTAAAACACTCTAATTGTTGTTTTTACGTGCCCACCAAAATTTGCTCCACCATTTTCTTCGCGGAGACTTGTGCTCTCTTTTTGTCTAACCTTTTACTCTCTAACCTATTACAAAATGACTTTTACATTCATATATAACTCAACATACGATTTTACATTTAATTCATGATAGAGCAAAGTAATTAATATGATGTTGTTGTTGAGTGTAATCAGAATCACGCAAGTGTTTCTGGAGTGTGGGCAATAGTCTCTGAATGAATGCTTGCCTATATATATTTACCAAAGTACATTGACTACTTTAAATTCCTTGCTGCTTTTCAGAATTGTTCATGTCTCCTTCATTCCTTCCATCTTCAAACAGGGATGCAACCTGCAAAAATACCTCTGAAAAATATCGCTACTATCAAGTTGTTTATTGCGGTGGTTGGGATTATTATTTCCAACACCTCTTTGGTTCTGATCCGTGACCACTCAAATCTGAGTTTTCCTCCCATCCAACAGTGCAGCGACCTCCATGTAATGTTATAAACCTTTCAACTACATCTGGCTCTAATATGAAAATAAAATTAAAATATTGAATTTACTAAGTTCTAACTTGTAATTCTCATGATACATTTTCTCGTTCCCATTTCAAAAGCATTTAAAAAATCAATGCAAATTGATAATGTCACATTTTTTTTCATAATATGTCAAGGAGATTTCAATCTTCACTGTACTTATACATGATCTTGATTCCCTGAAGGAAGAGAGAACAGTTTCCCTGAAAGATCATGATCTTGATCTTGATTCCTGAAAGAAGAGATAACTTGCGTAAAAGAAAATTTGAAGAGTCAGTCATGGTTTCGGAACTCAAGTGATTCCGGCTGTGTGAAAGTGGAATGAGTGGCAAATCGAAACTATTGAAGATAAGGCATTGAATGAAAACGACCATAGGGCATCTCACATAAAAAGCATTATGGGTAGTACCTTGAGGGAAAACACCATGACCATGGTTTCGATGGGAAAACCCGTTTGCATATGCTTGAGCAACCCATCCCATCTTTATGACGGTGCTCATCAATCAACTTCCTTAGTATCTCTACGTGCTTTTCTCCTTCCATTGCTCGAATTGAAAACCATGCTTCACCACCTTCTTCTTCAATAGATTCGAGTATTAAGGAACTGCCATACACATACGGTTCCCTCACATTCTGTAAATTTTCAAGTCCTGGAAGAATGGTCCTAATGTTGGAGCAAAATACTAAGCCCAACTTCTTCAAGAGAGGCAGAGCCCCATCCCTTATCGGAGGAAAATTGTCAACTACATCAGTTTCCTCCAACCAGAAACTTTCTAGGCATGGAAAGGCACATGCCTCTCCAAAGGCATCAGGTAACTCTTTTAAAGACGAGGATTTCAGTATATCGAGCCTCCTTAGCCATTCAAGCTTCTCCAACCCTGCAGGGATCTCCTCCAGTTGGGGACAATCTCTTAGTATTAGACATTTAGCAGTTGGAAACCACATATCCACGATGGGATCTTACCCAAAACATTGGACTCCACAAAGAGACTACTTAGCTTTACCATACCTCTCATGTCCCTTGGTAATTCCTTCATATGTGACATCCTCAGGATGAGAGTCCTCATCTCTATCATGTCGCCCATTACGCCATATGTAATTGGCTCCTTTGAGCACTCTAGCGCCAGCCATTTAAGGTGCTTCAGAGGGTGCAGATCCTGGAAGTGAGCACGTAGAAGTTTTCTTTGTGGTGGTGTTGCTTGCGGCCAGGTTTTCCAACATCTTTTCATTTTCATATACTATAGTGATGTCAACACAGAGATCCCATAAGGAATGCACTTCAACTATTGATAGAAACTCAGATCTAGATATATCAAACTTGTCATCTTACCTAACTCATAAGAAAACTCACTCAGTTGGTAGCATTCAAACAAATCTAGTATCTCAAGCTTCTTCAAACATGTTATTAAATCTGGCAACTTCACTATTGGCGATTTTGCTGAACAAAGGAAGACCGCATGCTTCAACGCTCCAAATTTATGAGGCAAAATTTTGATGGATGTCCCTCCCAAATCAAGAAGTCTAAGAGAGGTGAGAGTCGTGACCACTCTTGACGGAACATAGCCCACAGACCTTGACCTCGATATCCATTAGGTATTAACCTAAAATTGTTGGCCCTCAGAGAAATCCTGGTTTTATGGGTGCAATGTTTCAATGAGAATTCCACCAAACCTTTCCCTGCTCTGAAACAACAATTCTCTTCCTTCTCGGCAATTTGCAATGCTAGATGATGTAAAACATCATGCACAGAGAAGATCGCCACCTTTCCATCAACATCCTTAATACTAGCTTTGATTAGACATTGATCCACTAAAATGTTAGCGTAAGCCCTTCCAACTTCTAATGGATCTTTACCATCTTCCGTGGGAAGAAGGCCCTCTCCTACCCACAAGTTTATCACATCCTAAACATACATTTCCTCATCCTCTTTGAAGGTGCCCAAGTAGAGAAAGCAGAGCTGCAAAGGTAAATATTGCGAGGTGCACAACACGCCATAACTCAATCTCAACCGATTGTAGAGTTTCTTCTCTACATGAGGGTCCACTTTATCCCCATTTTGCAACTTCTCTAGAGTCAGCTGGCAATCTGATGGCGCAGTGATGCCCACCATGGCTGCTCCTATTACTTTGAGAGCAAGTGGCAACCGATCACACTCCCCACAGACATCCTGGGCAATCTTTTCGATTCCAACATGTGGAGTGGGTTGATTACCTACAAACGTATGAAAGTGGAAGAGGCTCCAACTCTCATCTCGAGACAGACTATCCATGGCAATTTGGGCACCCACTCTCATTTTTGAAAGGACTCTTCGATCTCTTGTCGATACGGTGGGTGTCATTCCTCTGATCGTCCGGTACACCCAACATCTCCAATAGATTTTCACTGTCGCCCCAAATATCATCTAAAAATAGCAAGAATCTCCTGCTGCTAGTCTTTGATAAATCCATCTCTTGACATATTCTTGGCTCCATCTCATGTCAAAACCGTCACTTATATGGAGGTCTATCTGTCTCCCAAGGTTATTGCAGAGATTTATGATTGACAAATTTTGGGAAACTGTCAACCACAAAATCAAATCTTTCTCAAAGTGCTGTTGCACTTGCTTGTCATTCAAGGCTCTCTTGAGGAGCAGAGTTTTTCTAGATCCACCCATGCCAACAATGCCTATTCTGGATGTCGCAGACGCTACGATTTCCTTATCATCTGTTAGCAGACGTTTAAGGGTTTCTGTTGAGAATAATGCTTAATTAATTATGTAAATTGTTGACAAATTAGTCAGCAGATTTTGTGTTCTTTGCAAAATTAAAGCAGCAAATTGTTAGGGTGGTCACTGCTGGAAAATGTTGGAAATTAGCTGTAACGCCATTAGATTTGTTTCAGAGTTGATTTTAGTAATAATTTTACTATATAAGAATGTAGTTAATGGTTCAATTAATATATGAGATTTGCAGCAGTTTTTAGGTCACATAGTAACTGTGTTTTATTTGTTTTATTTCTTTTATATGTATTTTTCTTCATAGTATTGTTGGCTTATCAGCTGGCTGGAAATAATTCATTTCATATTCTACAAGTGGTATCAGAGCAGGTAAAATTGTTTTGGGTTAAAGTTGTATTGTTGGAATTTCACCAAAGTTAATCATGTCGAATTCTAACTAGATGCTAGTTCCAGAATTTGATGGGAACGATTATGATTATTGTGTATTAAGATACTAACCTTTTTGATTGGAAAAGATTTGTGGGAGATTGTTGAATCAGGATATGAGGAGCCAGCTGATTGGAATGCCCTTACAGCCAATGAAAGAACAACAAGAAAGGAAGTAAGGAAGAAGAATGCTCAAGCTTTGTTTCACATTCAGATAGCTCTTGATAAGAGCTTATTTCCAAGAATATCAGGAGCAAAAACTGCCAAAGCTGCCTTGGAGACTCTACAAGAAGCTTACCAAGGTAGTGATCAAATTAAGGTGGTCAAGCTTCAGACATTGAAGCAAGAGTTCGAGAATTTGAAGATGCAAAAGGCTGAAAGTGTGAGTGACTATTGTGTGAGAGTCAAATATGTGGTCAATAAAATGGCTACACTTGGAGAAACTGTAAGTAATGAAGTTTTAATTAAAAAAGTATTGATATCTTTAACACATAGATGGAATCATGTTTTCATAATCATGGAAGAAAGTAAGGATTTGACAAAATTACAGTTTGATCAATTGGTTGGATCGTTGATGTCTCATGAAGAAAGATTGAAGGACACTTTTGGAAGTGTAGAGAAAGCTTTTTCCTCTAAATTACAAATTACAAACAATGAAGATGCAAGCAGTAGCAACACCAAAAGCAATCAAGGTCAAGGTAAATGGCAAAGCCAAAATTATTCAAGAGGTAGAGGAAGAGGTGGCTCAAGTGGAAGAGGTAGTTTTAGAGAAAGAGGTAGAGGTAGATTTGATAAGAGGAATGTTCAATGTTACTATTGTAACAAGTATGGCCACTTTGAAAGAGAATGCAGATTGAAAGAAGGTAAAAATGCTAATTATGCTCAAGATAGTGGTGAGTATCTTCTATATCACTTATTTTTATCTTATGCCAAAGGTGAAAATACTAGTAAAGATGTTTGGTACATAGATTCTGGATGCTTTAACCATATGACAGGGAATGAGAAGTTGTTTTCAGCAAAGGATGGAAGTTTCAAATCCAAGATCCAGCTTGGTGATGAGAAATCATTGGAGGTTGCTGCCAAAGGAGCTATGGAGGTCCAAACAAAAGAAGGTAGAAAGAGTATTCATGACATTTATTATACTCCACAATCGAAGCATAATTTGTTGAGTGTTGGGCAGCTATGTGAGAAAAATTATAAAGTAGTCTTTGAAAATAAGACATGTACTATTTATGATAAGAATAAGGGAAATAGGGTGATCACTGTTGTGCCTATGACAAGAAATATGATGTTTCCCTTGAATTTTGGTGAACATAACAGCAATCTTGCAAATATGGCTTATGAGGACTCAAGTTGGTTATGGCATTTGAGGTATGGGCATTTAAATTTTCAGAGTTTGAAGTTTCTAACCTCACATGCATTAGTTTCTGGTTTGCCCAAGGTAGAAGAGCATAAGGAGGTTTGTGAAGGATGTGCTAAAGGAAAGCATGCAAGGGAAATATTTCCAAAGGGAACTGCATGGAGGGTGTAGGAATTTACAGGGTAAGTTCCTCAGACAGAACACCAAAAGGACACCGCTCACAAACAGATCACAGATTAATACACCAGTATTTTGACGTGGTTAAAACCCTCAGAGAGGGAAACAATCCACGGCCTGCGCCAACGTGGCTACTACA